>JAKCPB010001305.1:0-96543 GCA_021442155.1 Cymbidium sinense
AGGGAAATAAAATACCTAAATAGAATAAAAACAAAATAAACCTAAAATAAAAATAAAATAAACTAAATAAACAAAATAAATAAAACACCAATAAATAAACTAGGCAGAGAGCACAAAATATTATGCAAAGCAAGAATAATAAAGATAAACTAAGATTAAACCTAAACCTAAAATGGAAAAAATAAAACCTAAAAATAAAATATATAATAAAAAAACCTAATACCTAAACCTAAAAATAAAATAAAAACCTAAACCTAAATCTAAAATTAAAAATAAAACCTAAACCTAAACCTAAAATATAAAATAAACAAAACTAAACTAAAAAAATAAACATAAACATAAACCAAAATTAAAAAAAAAAATACCTAAACTAAATTAAATAAACATAAAATAAATAAACTAAACTAAATAAAACAAAATATAAACCTAAATAAAAAATATAAAATAAAATAAATAAATTGAATAAACCAAAACCTACCGATTTACCTAATGTTTTAAAACAAACCATAAACCGTAAACCTTAAACCCTAAACACTAAATCCTAAACCCTAAACCTAAAATAAAGTAAAATAAAAACTAAATAAAAACCTAAACCTAAAAAATAAACCTAAAAATAAAACTTAAAGGTAAATAAAAATTAAAACATAAACCCTTAACTAAAAAAAACTTAAACCTAAAATAAAAATAAAATAAATAAAATAAACTGAACCTAACCCTAAACTAAAATAAACTACACTAAAATAAATAAAACCTAAACCCTAAAACCTAATAAACATAAACCCTAAGAATGGGAGATGGTAGGAACATCACCATCAACCACTCGATCTAGATTGTGGAGGCGAAGATGAAGGTGGTAGATATCGCAGTGGTGGTGGGGGATATGGAGGTACTGGTGGACATGGAGGTGGTGGTCGGAGCAGTGGTGGTTATGGAGGCGGGAAGAGCGATGGAGGTTACAGTCGTGGTGGTGGTGGAGGGAGAGATCAAGGATATGATTGTGGATCCTGCTGCTCAAGAGGTCATGGTGGTTCTAATGGGAAGTAGAGAAACTTAAGAACGGTTGATTCGATCTGCTACTTATGGAACTGTGTCTTTGTAGTATAAATGGTTCTAATTACCTAGAGTTTTTGATCTGCTCTATGCGTGCTATTTTTGAACTATGTCGCCACTTGTGTCATAGAAAACTTAGTGTGTTATTTGGTTGATGAAATCAAAAAGAAGAAATGTTAAATCTGAATTTGTTCTCTGTTTAAAAAAAATCTAAACTAAAAAATAAAATAAAAAAAACTAAAATAAAAAAAATAATCCTAAACCTAAACCTAAACAAAAATAAACTAAAATAAAAACCTAAACTAAAATAAATAAACCCCAAATAAATAAAATAAACTAAATAAAAGAAAAATGATCCTAAATAAAAAATAAAAATAAAATAAAATAAATAATAAATAAAATAAACTAAAGAAATAAAAAGAAAACTAAATAAACTAAACCTACCAATCTACATAATTAAGAAAAATAAAAAAAATAATAAAATAAAAAAAATAAAAAAAATAAAATCCTAACCTAAACCCTAAATAAACCATAAAATTAACACTTAATAATAAACCCTAAAACCAAACCTAACCACTAAACTAAACCTAAATAAACTCTAAAACCCTAAACCCTAAATTCTAAACCCTAAACTCTAAAAATAAACTAAAATGACTAAACCCTAAACCCAATCCTAAACTAAACTAAACCCAAAACCCAAAACTCTAAATCTTAAAACATAAAACCTAAACCTAAAAAAAAACATAAAAATAAAATAAGAACTTAAACCTAAATCTAAAATAAAACCTAAGCCTAAACCTAAACCTAAATAAACCTAAAATAATAAAAAATAGACTAAATTAAAATAAAACCTAAAGTAACTAAAAATAAAATAAACCTAAAATTAAACACTAAATTAAATAAAACTAAACGTAAAATAAAGAGATGACTTAAAATAAAAACTAAATAAAACCAAAACCTAAAAATAAAACATAAAACCATAAACTAAAAATAAAAAAAAATAAACAAAATAAAATAAACCTAAATACTAAAATAAACTAAATAATAAATAAACCTAAACTTAAACCTAAATTATACTATAATTAAACCAAAAAACTAAACAAAATAAACTTAAAATAAACCTAAATCTATGCCAATAAATAAAACCTAAAAAAATAAACCTAAAAAATAAAATAATAACCTAAGCATAAACCTAAAAGTAAAAATAAACCTAAACCTAAAATAAGAAAAATAAAACTAAAACTAAAAGTAAACACAAAAAAAATAAACTAAAATAAAAACCTAAACTTAAATAAATAAACCTAAAATAAATAAACTAAACTAAATAAAATAAAAAAAAAACCTAAAATAAAAAATAAAATAAAGTAAAATAAAAAATAAAATAAACTAGATAAATTAAATAAACCTAAACCTACCAATTTACTTAATTTAAAGAATTAAAAAAAAAAAAAATGAAAAAATAAATAAAAAAAACCCTAACCTAAACCTACCCAAATTATAAACCCTAAATTAACCCTAAATATTAAAAAAACCTAAAATAAACCCTAAAGCTAAAACCTAAAACCTAAACTAGATTACCTAAAATAAATAAATAAAGAAACCTAAACCAAAATAAAATAAAATAAAATAAAATAAATACAAAACTTAAACTACAAAATAAATAAAAAAAATAAAACTAAAATAAAATAAATAAACCTAAACAAAATAAAATAAATAAAAATCTAAAATAAAATAAAACTAAACCTAAAATAAAAATAAGATAAATAAAATATACTAAATAAAACCTAATAAACTTAAACATAAATAAAATAAAACCTAGAAATAAACCTAAAATAAAACCAAACCTAAACCTATAAAAATAAAATAAAACCTAAACTAAACCTAAAATAAAAAAAAATAAAACCTAAACTTAAAAAAATAAAATAAGATAAAACTAAACTAAAAAAAAACCTAAAAAAAATAAACTAAAATAAAAAAACCTAAATGAAAATAAATAAACCAAAAATAAATAAATAAAACTAATTAAAAATAAAAATAAACCTAACTAAAAATAAATAAATTAAACTAAAATAAATAATAAATAAACTAAATAAACCTAAACCTACCAGTTTACTTAATTTAAAAAATAAAAAATAAAAAATAAAATAAAAATAAAATAAAATAAACCCTAAACCTAAATCAAACCTAACTAACCATAAAACTCTAAACCCTAAACCTACAACCCTATAATGACTACCCTAAACCCTATCCTAAATCTAAATCACCCTGGCCTCTAAACCTCCCTACCACACTCCATAAATCCTAAAACCCTCTAAACTCTCTATAAAATAACACCTAAGCTAAACTAAATAAACCTAAAAATAAAAATAAAAACCTACCTAAATAAATAAATCAAATTAAATTAAAATAAAATAAAATAAAATCTAAACCTAAACCTAAAATAAAATAAAATAAACTAATAAAAATAATATATAAATAAATGAAACCTAAACTCAAATAAAATAAAATCCTAGAATAAAACCTAAATAAAATCTAACCACAAAATAAAATAAATCAACCTAAAATAAAATAAAATAAAAAATAAATAAACATAAATAAAAAATACCTAAAATAAACCATAAAATAAAACCTAAAAACTAAAAAAAAAAAATTAAACCTAAAATAAAAATAAAATAAAATAAATAAATAAACCTAAACCTAAAATAAATAAACTAAAATAAAACTTAATCTTAAAACAAAATAAACTAAACTTGACCCTAAACTAAATAAAATAAATCTAAAAACCTAAACTAAACTAAAAATAAACCTAAAATAAAACAAAATAAATAAAAAACATAAACCTACTAAACTAAACCTATAAATAAAAAAAAATAAACAAAATAATAAACTAAACCTAAACCTAAACCTTAAATGAACTAATAAAACCCTCCTACCACCCTAACCACTAAACTTGACCTAAACCTCACCCACCACACCCTAAACCCTAAACCCTCCACTGACCTTCTTTCCCTAAACTTAAACCCTATGCTAAACCAAAAAACCTGGACTTAAACCCTAACCACAAATAAAAACTAAAACTAAACTAAAAAGAAACCTAAAATGAAATAAATAAAATATAAAATAAAATAAATAAAACCTAAACTAAAATAAAAAAATAAATAACATGGAACATAAACTAAAACCTAAACCTAAACCTAAAAAAAATAAAATAAAAACTAAAAAAATAAAATAAATAAAACCTAAACTAAAATAAAAGCAAATAAAATAAAACTAAACCTAAAATAAAATAAAATAAATTAAAATAAAATAAATTTAAAACTAAATAAAACCTAAACCTAAACAATAAACTTAAAATAAATCTAAAATAAATAAAAATAAAAATGGACCAAACTAAAAGAGAAACCTAAACTAATAAATAAAATAAACCTAAAATCTAAACCCAAACTAAAACTAAATAATAAAATAAACATAAACTAAAATAAACTAAACCTAAACTAAAAAATAAACCTAAAAAATAAACCTAAAATAAAAACTAAACCTAAACTTAAAAATAAAACCTAAACCTAAAAAATAAAAAAATAAAAACTAAAAAAAATAAATCTAAACCTAAACTAAAAAAATATAAACTAAAATAAAAAACTAAAATAAATAAATTAAACTAAATAAATAAAATAAACCTATAAAATGATAAAATAAACTAAATAAATAAATCCAACTCTGGTTTGTAATAAATAAAATAAATAAAACCCCTACTTAAACCCTAGGCCATAGCTAACCTAGGCCTGCTGACTACCTAGGCCCTGACCCTAAAACCACAGCCCTCCTACCCTGGGCCCTAACCCTCCCTAAATCTACCACTGAGCCCTAATCATGACTACCAGCATAATCTTAAAACTCCAGGAAAGTGACCTGGGCCCTACCTCTACCAAAAGGCCAGACTGGGCCCTGGGCCCTGGGCCTTGTTGTGCCCTTCTGAGCCTCACTGGGCCTAGGCCTGGGCCCACCTCCACTCTGGGCCCTAAACCACAATATCTAACTTCTACCAAACCCACCCAACCCAGACCCTAGACCTGGGCCACACTCAGCCAGGCCCACCAATCCACTGGGCCCACCACTGAAAGACCTTTAAAGGCCACTGAGGCCACACTGGGAAGGCCCAGGCCCTAGGCTTGCCCCCTGACTCCAAACCTGAACCAGGCCACACTGGGCCCTCTGAGCCCTGACCTCACCCTAAAGAACTTTACTTAAAAAAAAAACCTAAAAACCTGACCTAAATAAACCTAAAATAAATTAGATAAACTTAAATAAATAAAAATAAAAAAATAAACTTAAATAACATATAATAAACTAATAAAATAAATAAAATAAAATATTAAAATAAAAAAACTAAAAATAAATAAAATAAAATAAAATAAAATAAAAAATAAAATAAAAATAAATAAAACTAAAATAATAAAAATAAAAACAAATAAAACATAAACTTAAAATATAAACCTAAACATAAATAAAAATAAACTTAAACCTAATAAAAAAAAACCTAAACCTAAAATAAAAAATAAATAAAATAAACCTAAATAAAATAAAATAAATAAACTTAAACATAAACCTAAAATAAATAAACCTAAACCATAAAATAAAAAAATAAACCTAAACTAAAATAAACTAAAAATAAAAATATTAAAATAAAATAAACCTAAAAAAAAAAAAACCTAAATCAAAATAAAATAAAACCAACTCAACTAAAAAAACCTAAACATAAACCTAAAAAAAATAAACTAAAATAAATTTAAATAAAAATAAATAAACCTAAATAATAACTAAATAAAAATAAAAAAAAACCTAAATAAAACAAAAATAAATAAAACTAAATTAAATAAACTAAATAAACTACCTGCTGGTTTGCTTGATTAAAACCCCAAACCTTAATCATCTAAAGCCACCCTATGCTAAACCCTAAACCCTAAACTAACCTCCCTAAAACCTTACATCCTAAACCTAATACACCTCCACAAAACCTAAACCTAAAATCCTAAACCCACCTAAACCACAACCTAAACCCTAAACCCTAAATGCTAACCCTAAACTCTAAATTCGAAAAGCATAAACCCTAAACCCTAAACACTAAACCCTAAACCCTAAACCCTAACCATAAACCCTAAACCCTAAACCCTAAACCCCAAACCATAAACCTAAACCTAACATAACTAAATAAATTAAAAAATAAATGTAAACCCTAAAACCTAATAAACCTAAACCTAAACCTAAACCTAAACCTTAAGAATGGGCCAAACCTTGATAGCAGGAACATCACCATCAACTAGGCTCAGTCTAGATCTGGAGGTGGAGGCGAAGACGGAGGTGGTGATTTTTGCAGTGGTGGTGGGGTTTCTGGAGGTGCTGATGATTTGGAGGTGGTGGTTAGAGTAGTGCTAGTTATGGAGGTGGGAGGAGCGATGAAGGTTACAGTCATGGTCGTGGAAGAGGGAGATGAGATATGATGGTGGATCTGCTACTGAGGCATTCATAATTAGAAACATGTGTCATAAACTTGGTGTGTTACTTGGTTGATGAAATCAAAAGAATAAATGTTGAATCTGAATCTATTCTCTATTAAATAAAAATGAAAATAAACCCTAAACTGAACCCAGACCTAAAACTTAAACTCTCAACCCTAAATTTTAAACCATAAAACCTAAACCTAAACCTAAATAAACACCTAAACCCTAAACCTAAACCTAAAAAACCCTAAACCCTAAACCTACACTAAACCCAAAGATAAAATCTAAAACTAAAAAACTTAAAATAAATAAATAAAACCTAAACCAAAATAAAATAAAATAAATAAAATAAAAAAACTTATACCTAAATCTAAACCTAAAGAAAATAAAATAAAAATAAAACTAAACTAAAGTAAAGAAAATAAATAAAAAAAATAAAAAAAAATAAACATAAAATAAAATAAGTAAAATAAAATAAAATAAAACTAAATAAACCTAAACCTAAAAAATATACCTAAAATAAAACCAAAAATAAATAAACCTAAACCCTATAAATAAAACCTAAACCTAAAATAAAATAAATTAAACTAAACCAAAATAATTAACTAATAAAATAAATATAAACCTAAACCTAAATAAACTAAACTAAAAATAAAATAAACTAAAGAAACCTAAACCTTAACTAAAAATAAAACCTAAAATAAACCTAAAACCTACATAAATAAAATAAAACCTAAACCTAAACATAAAATAAACTAAAACTAAACCTAAATACATAAAAATAAATTAAATAAAACCTAAACTAATATAAATAAACCTAAAATAAAATAAACTAAACTAAAAGAAATAAAACTAAACCTAATTAAAATAAAACAAATAAAATTAAACTAGATAAATTAAATTAAACCTACCAGTTTAATTAATTTAAAATAAATATAAACTAAAATAAAATAAAACCCCTAACCTAAAAACCCTGAGCCTCATCCTCCAACCACCTAACTTAAACTTAAGCCCTGACCCTAACTGAGCCAAAACTGACTTAAATCATAAACCCTACCCAAAACTAAACCTACCCTAAACCCTAAAAACTTAAAACATAAACTTAAACTAAATAAAACCTAAAAAATAAATTAAACCTAAACCTAAATAAAATAAAATAAAATAAAATAAAGTAAATTAAAATACAAAATAAAATGCCTAAACTTACATAAAATAAAATAAAATAAATAAAACCTAATCAAAAATAAAATAATAAAATAAAAAAATAAAAACCTATAAATAAAATAAAAAACCTAAACCTAAACCTAAAAAATAAAATAAAACCTACATATAAGATAAAATAAAACTAAATAAAAATAAACATAAACCTAAACCTAAAATAAATAAACCTAAACTAAAATAAAAGATAAAATAACCTAAATAAATAAAAAAATAAAATGAAATAAAATAAACCTAAAATAAATAAAATACTAAATAAAAAAATAAAATAAACCTAAAAAGAAAATAAAATAAACTAAAATAAATTTAAATAAAGTACCTAAAAGATTTGCTTTTTAAAATCTTAAACTTTGCATGACCTGACTAGGCCTGACCCTGAGCTCTAGGCCCTGAGCCACAGGGCCCAGGATAAACTGAGCCTAAACTGACCCTCAGACCAAAACTCTACCTGGGCCCAAACCTATGAACTGAACCTAAACTAAAACTGGCCACAGGCCCTGGGCCTCTCTACCACAAACACTACCCAAAACTAAAACTGACTGACCATCCTCTTAACCTGGGCTACACACCTAAGGCCTGGGTCCCCCACACTCTGGGCCCTAAACCTAAAACATAAAATTAAATAAAAATAAAATAAATAAAATAAACCTAAAATAACCAGACTAAACCTAACCTAGACTGCTCACTAAACCTGGATGTATAATAAATAAAAATACTAAAATAATAATAAATAAACCAAACTAAACTATAAAATAAAACCTTAAATAAACTAAACATAAAATATAAATAAAATAGATACCTAAACCTAAAATAAAATAAAACCTAAACCCTAAACTAAAGAAAACCTAAACCTAAATTAAAATAAAATAAAATAAACCTAAACCTAAACTAAAATAAAATAAACAATAAAATAAAACCTAAACCTAAAATAAAATAAACCTAAACCCTAAAATTAAAATATAATAAATAAACAAAATAAACTAAACATGAACTAAAAATAAAACATAAATAAACCTAAAATAAAACCTAAAATAAAAAAAAAAAATAAATAAAACTAAACTAAACTAAAAAAAACCTAAACCTAAAAAGATAAAATAAAAAATAAACATAAACCTAAACTAAACTTAAAATAAAATAAAAAAACCTAAACTAAATAAATAAACTAAAAATAAATAAACTAAATGGTTAAACTGCTGGTTTGCTTAATTAAAAAACTAATCCTAAATCTTGATCCCACCCTAAACTAAACGTTAAAACTATAACTACCCCAATCTGACCCTAACCTACAACCCTAAACCCTACCCTAAACCTAAACCCTAAACTCCCACAAATCTTAAACCTAAACCTTACCCTAACCCTATGAACCCTAAATCCTACCAAACCCTAAACCCTAAACCTAAGACCTGCTCTAAACTTTAAACCCTAAACCCCCCACCTAAAATAACCCTAAACCTAAACCTGAATAAAGATGTCATTAGGGGTAGATCTAAAGAATGACCTAATCCTAACAGTTGTGGTAGCTAAACAAAATGTCTTCAATAAACTATCCCTTAGAGATTTGAATACCTAAACCCTAACATATTATAATACCATATATTATAATATAATGTATCATATATTTGAGCATGTAGTGATGTGTTTTGGATGTTATAAGATGTTTTGAAATGTTTTAGTATATTATGGTATTGTACCCTATAGCCCATATTAATATAATTCATAAAAATATTAATTTAATAAATCAGATGATGAAATTTGTTAAATTCGAAGTGGGAATTAAGTTGTAGTACCAAAGGTGTGCTACGCCACTATTATTTTAAAAGTAAGATTATATGTTCAAAATATATATTATATGTTGTAGCATAGTATAACATCAAATATCATAATATATTGCTCTACGCATTTTAAGTTGTTTTAGTATTTATAATCATGCAGTCATGCCTACACTAGCATTATTTACAAAAATGTTTATTTAGGCTTTAAAATCGTGGAATTTGGCCAAATTCATAATAGGTAGAGCATGGCATCATAATATATTGATTCAATTTAAAATATGTAAGTAATACGACTAAAATATTTAGTTTTTTATTATTTAGACTAATTTTATGATTTTTTATCTTAAGAAATCCCTTGTGATATGATATGCTATATAATAAAATATAATATGTTATAGTGTATTATAATATAGGATGCCATAACATAGTGTAGCATCATGCATTATATCATACTATTGTGTAATACTACTTACTGTTTAGCCTATTTTAGTTGGTTATAGTATGATGTAGTAGAGTTTGAGCTGGTATAATTCATAAAAATACTGAGTTAATGGCTGAGATGATGGAATTTGACTAAATTTAAGGTAAGCTTTAGGGAACATCATTGGGGTTGTGCTATGGTGTGTCATTTAATCAAAAGAATGGAATTTTGCATAAAATAAATGTTCATTTTCAACCAATTTTTTAAATTTTTTTGCTTAAAGTGATTTATTTTTTAAGGTGTAATGTAAGATAATATATTATATGAAAGCATATTAAAATATAATGTACATAACAATATAACTTCACATATATATAAATGTGGTGGTGTGTTATTAAATGTTTATGTACATTTTAGTATGTTTTACTTTTTTTTATACATTAGGTCAAAACTCACAAAAATGTTAATTTGAAGGTTGACATGAAAGAATTTGGCCAAATTCACTGCATAAAACAACACCAAAATTATGTTATTTTGTACCATTTCTAATAGAAAAATAACAATTTTACATCCAAAATGAATAATTTTATTATTTGTTCCTTTTAAGTGATTTTAATGAGATGTAATGTTAGACAATATATTATATTATAGCAAATTATAATATAATATTGTGTTAATTCACACTATAATATGTTTAGCATGATATTGTATAGATAGTTTGAGCTTACACCATCACAAATCATAAAATGTTAATTACAATGTTAAGATGATGTAATTTGAACAAATACATTATTTAGCTCTTGGTTAAAGTTTTAAAGGTGTTCATAAGAGAAGAAATAAGATTTGATGAGAATTCCATGTCAAGGACATGGAGGGAGATCCATTAGGAAATCACACATGCATTGGACATGACATGTAAGTGGTCTATGTCGAGGGCATATAAGAAGAAAATTTGCTGGGGATAAGGTTTGAATTTGATTTGATTATATGATTTGTGGAAAGAAGATCCACTAGGGATAAGAATCTATAATCCACCATAGATTAAGATCAAATTGACTTCAATTTGTTTTGGTTTAATTGCTGTGGAGGCACATCTATTAGAGATATGGGCTCGAGTCCACTGACGATCGGATATATGAACCTTCCACTAGAGAAGCAGGTTTGGGCTATCCACTAGGGATTATGATTTGAGTTTGATTTCATAGATTTGTTTGGGGATGTATCAGCTATGAGTAAGAGTTTGGTTGGAATTCTTGGATTTAGACTCTACTGGGGGAGTTGGTTTAATTAGGCTCCACTGGGGAGGTTGGTTTTGAATTTTATTTATTTGCTTGACTTGTTTATATAAGATTTAGGGCTCCACTGGGTAGAACGGTGTGATTTAAATCCATTAGGGGAAATCAGATTAGGTTTAATTTAATCTGAGTTAATTTATGGACCCTGTCAGTATCCGATGGGCCCACTAAGAAGGGGCTATATCAGCCTTGTCCTACCTCAGGTTTACAAATCCAAAGGGATAGTCTACCAACTACGGGGTAGAGCTAGCCAACCTAAGGGGTTGCCTTTCAGTGTGCAATGGTTGTGCTAGAAAGAAGGCGTAGAAGACTTACATCTTCCAAAGCGAGGAACAACTGCTGGCGTGACCTATTGGATGCACAACAAATTAAACTTGACCTAGGGCAACTACTGAGTGAATGCCACTGGGACATATGTCAACTCTAAAGTAGTCAAGATTAATTTTATTATAGTTTCATTTGATTTGATATGGTTTATTTGGTTTAGTTTGATTTCAAATTGAGGGCATATTTGTTAGGGATGTTAGCTTGGTCAAATTTGATAGATTTAATTTTGGACCATGTCGGTGTGTGATGTATCCACTGAGAAGAGGCTATATCAAACTTGTCTTATCTTAGATTTACAAATCCAAAGGGATAGACTACTAACCGTGGGGTAGAACTAGCCAACCTAAAGGGTTGCCTTCCGATGTGCAACGACTATGATGGGAAGAAGGCGTAGCAGACATACATCTTCTAAAGCCGGGAACAACTAGTGGGTGACATGTTGGTAGCACAATAAATATAACCCAACTTAGGGGAGACTACTGAGTGAATGTCATTGGGGACTTATATCAACTCAAGAGTAGTCAGAAGATTCCTATAAAGAGTTTTGCGGACATTGCCCTAAAGATAAGATGTCTGCTTAGGAAAAGGTACTGCTAGGGGTGCCCTCCTAATCCACAAGTGAATATATATTTTATTTGTATGTTTGCATAGATCCTTTTGTTGTGAGAGGGACCACACTGAGAAGGGGCTATGTCAGCCTTAACCTATCTCAGATTTACTAGACCTAAGGAGAATCGCACATCCATAGAGGATTCTCCAACACAAAGTGGTTAATAGGAAAGAGGCTGTCAATCCAATAGTAACCCAAGTAGTCTAAATGGGGTCACAAGGATGTGATCCAAATATAGTGCCCACAAATGAGGTCTTTGCTAGGCTATCCTAAGGTATGGTTTACTCAGGAGAAAGTGTAGCAGACTTACGTCTGCCAAGAGTGGTGTATCCTAAGGTGAAAAAACCAAACAAGCTAAGGTGTACCTATCAGCATAGTGAGAACCAACCAACCTAAGGTGCCCATCAGTGTGCAATGATCAATCTTGAAAGAAAACATGTAGGCTTATAACTTTCTAAGTGGAACTGATCATAGGTATAGTCCGTCATTGGAGGGACATATGTTATCTGACCTAGAGCGACTATTAAGCGGGGAGCCTCGAGGAAGGACAAGACCCAAACTTGAAGCAGTCAAGAGCGAAGGAGCCACTAGGGGAATTAACCTAAACCTCAAATATACTCGACTCAATCAATGCAGGAAGGCTAATCCAAGAAGAAAGCATAGCAGACCCACATCCTCTTAAATAAAGCCAACATGAGTTAGCTTACCAACCATGCAGTAAGGCCTACCAAACTAATAAGGCACTCATTGGTGTGCAGTGGCCAAGTAAGGAAGGAAAGCATAGCAGACTTATATCCTCCAAAGTAGAAAGACCACTAGTGTGACACACTAGATGGGTATACGTTTGCGACTATAGTGCTGGAGTGAGTCGTTGGGGCATTATCTCAACTCAGAGTAGCCCGAGACAAAAGATATTTGTTTATTTTATATGTTTGTGTGTCATTTATGTTTGTGTTGTGTCAATGAAGGATAGGACGCCGCTCGGGTTCCCTACACCTACCCTAAACACACCGTGGTAGATTTGCAAATAAGAATACTTTTATAATGGAAGAGATTGAATTAAAAATGGAATTTTCATTGATGATAATTATTTTCAAACATGATTTATAATATTTCTTTAAGTGGAGCCCATTGATTGGAAGCATTGGGTGCTCTCCCTTATGATTAATAAGCGATAAGATCCTTCCTAATTTCTATGAAAAAGGCCTTCCTAAGTGTGTTCAAACTTGCCTCCCATCTTATGGGCGTCAGTCTCCTTAGAACTAAAATAAGCTCTCTACTTAAAAAGCTCTAGGATGGACCAACTTGTTGTGAGCCTGAATCATTTTAGCTTTATACAACTTAAGGTTTTGGCATGCCTGTAGGTGTCTCTCCTCCAAACCTTCGAGCTCTTCTACCCATAACTTGGCATTCTACTCTATTGTGAATTTGTTACCTAAAGTTATATTTAGTGATGGGAGTTAGAATTCTAATGGTAGATCAGCTTAAGACCCATGCACTAAGGAGAAAGGAGTATACTGAGGTGGAGTACTATATGTGGTGCGGTAGGCCCTCAAGGCTTCAACTAACTGCTCATGCCACTATTGCTTGTTATTATTGAGTGTCTTCTTCAGTATTCGGATGAGAGTTTTATTTAAGGCTTTTGCTAAGCCATTTGCCTTCGTGTAGTTGATGGTAGAATATCTCCAATATATGTTTTGTCTCTGGGCAAAGTTATTGATCTCGGTGCTCTTGAACGCAATACCATTATCAGATATAATTTCTCGAGGCACTCCGAACCTATATACAATATGGTTCCGAAAACACTGGAGCAAATGCTAAGTTATGACCTCTCTGAGCGAAATCACCTTCACACATTTGGAAAAATAATATGTAACAACTAAGATGAATCGATGACCCTTGAAAGAAAGAGGATCAATCAGACCCACTATGTTGGTACCCCAACACACAAATGGCCATGAGGCCAATGTAGGATGTAGAATGTTAGGCGTTGGTGTAGGACCACAATGTGTATTTGACATTTGGTGGCATCACTGCCATATCCATGCAATCTTTGATCATCGATGGCTAGTAGTATCTAGTCTCTTGATCTTGGCTTTCATCTTCGGACCGGATTGTTTGGCTCCATATAATCCTAGGTGTACCTTGATCATGATCTTATGGGCTTCATGCTTGTATAAATAACATAACCATATATGATCGAAAGACCACCAACACAAGACACCATCCACAAGCTCGTAGGAAAGTGCTCTCTGCTTCATCTGATGGGCTTGGAACTTCTCTTGAGGTAGTTTGCCTTTATTTAGGTAATCCATGAATGGTTGCCTCCAATCTAACTCCTCGTCCTTCTTTGCAATGGCAACCTCCTTCTCAGAGAGTACTTTTGATGAGTTCAATATCAAAAGGGATAATACTTGTCTATTTTGGACCTTTATTGATATGGACTCATCCTCAGGACATGCCAACTCCTTGGCAAGCTTGGCTAAAGCATACTATTGTCTCCTCGAGGAATCTTATAAATGGTAACCTCACAGGATTTGGGCCAACAACTCCATGATGTACTTCTAGTAATGATGGAGCTTGGGCTTTATAACTTTATAGGACTCAATGATTTGGTTGATAACTAGTTGAGAATCCCCAAATATGTTGATGTTATATATGCTTAGAGTAACGACTAACTCCAGACAGGCAATCAAGGCCTCATATTTGACTTCATTGTTGGTGTAAGGATTGTACAGATGATATGAGAATGATCAAAACTACATTCAAATGGTCAAAACTAAATCAAATTAAATCAAAACCCTTCCTAAGCCATATGACCTATCTCATGGACTTAGCCAAATCTTAATCCAAATCAAGTCAAACTAAATTGATTTTCTCACAAATCAATCATATTTTCAATCATCTTCACAAATTTAAATGAAATATACATTTAAATCATCAAAACCAAATCAAAATCCAAACCTAAGCCACATGACCAAACTCCATGGACTTAGCCAAATTCCTTCATTCCAAAACCCAAATTCAATTTATTTTCTCAAGAATCAATCATACCTTCAACTATATTTATAAATATAAATGAAATTTATAATAATAGTTGGGTTTGACTTGAAATGTTCAAATTAACCAAAACCCATTTAAACCCAAGCCAATTGCAATTAAATTCATATATCAATCCCAAATCCATATATAAACTCAACTAAATCAAACTCAACCCAAAATCAAGCCAACTAAACCCAATTGGTCCACTTTACCCAAAGTGGCCAATTTTACCTATCTGAGCCAAGTTCTAATAGTCCTACCCAAATTGGATTGAACCAAGCCCATCAAAACCTCCCATCATGATTGTTGATCACCCTAGGTTGATCAATAATCACAAATTAGGTCAAACCAAGTCAACTTGATCATTTGACCAAGTCAACCACTTAACCCATATGAATCCAAACCTAGCCAAATTACAACCTAAGCCAAATCCTTTGAAACTAATGATTCATACCAAATCAAAATCAATATTTGAATATGACTTTACCTTCAACTAAGTCAAACCAAACCCAATTGGCCCTCTTAACCCAAGTTGACCCAAATTGACCTAAAAGACCAAATTGGGTCAAATCAAAATATAAACCAAATTGATTGTAACCAATGGCTCAAGTTCATTCCAAATTGATTGTTGAATTTTACCAAAGCCATGGTTGGACCCAATTGAACCCAATTGATCTACTTAGCCCAATTTGACCTAAAGGTTCAAGTTGGCCTAAATCAAAACCAATCCAAATTAATTTAAACCAAAGCTTAAAATCATCTTCAATTAGTCCACTAAACTCCAACCAACACCCAACCGAAGCTAATTTGGCTAATTTAATCAAATTGGTCAACTTAACCCATTTGACCCAAATGAATTCAAATGAGCCAAAATTAAATCTAAGCCAAACTAAACCAAATCAACCAAACATCCTAAATGATCATATGAACTTAACCAAACCCTTAGTTTGACCAAATTTGACCAATTGGTCAACTTGACCCAACCTAATCCAATTTGACCAAAATGAGCTAAATTGAGCCAAACCTAACCAAATCAACTCCAATTGACTTGTAATTTTGGCTAACCCACTTTTGGCTAATTTAAAATCTACCAAAATCAAATCTAATGCCAAATGATCATTCTACCTTTGAGTCAAGGGCATCACATGAGATAAATCACCCATGTAAGTGGTCATATCCATTCCTTGGCCACTTGGTAATCTCCCAATGGTCCACCAGGTACCTGGACACTACGACTCAAGGGGTGGTTGGGTGACCATCCATGGGAGGTGAAATCACATCACCCTCCCATTGGAGCATTTGAAACCCATAAGACACCCATGATTCCTCCTTGGCGGCCACCTCCAAACCTTCAACCAAGCCAAGCTAACTCACCTCCTCCCTACACCCACTCCTTGAGATGGTGGGATGACTAGAATCAAACCCGATCCCACAATCAATATGAAGGGGTATACTCATTTCCACTCAAACACACACAAAATCATTCCTTGAGCCCTACACAAGATGAGCTAGAGCTATTTCTAAGCTCCCAAGCTCATTCCTTGATCAAAAATGCCATTCCCATAGTCCCAAAATGACACTCCCATTTTGACCTAGCTTTCCCATTTCTCTATCAAACTCAAATTTACTTTGCACACCCTTAGGCCATTTAGAATGAAGCATCTCCCAAGCTTCAGCAGGAGGTGGGACTTTGATCAAAGCTATGCTCCAAATCATCATTCTTGGCGAACAATGAGGAATTGATCCAATTGCTTCTCAACAAGGCTTCATCTCCAATAGATGAAGCTTCCTCAATTATTCAAGCTGCTGGTCTTTAGTTCCGGTGAGGTATGCTTCCAAAACTGAACCTTAGCCAAAAGTGGGTTGGAGATTTTTGAAGAAAACTTACATCTCGTGTGAGCTTGACTATTGGATCCTCTCCGATTGATATCATGAAGGTGTGGGATCCTTTGGAGTTGATCCGAGCTCGGGAAAGCTCAGATCAAGTGAGTAATGGCGGACGGACTCCATTCTCTCTCACTCGCATGATGTTAGATCAAGCACCATTGGTTCCACATGATAGAAATGGACAATCATGATTAAATTCGCTAGATCGATCTGATTTAATCTTATTAAGTTATCAGATTAATCGTAGCCATCCGATCATAGATCAGATGGCGGACGAGAAAGATCATCCACCGCCGCCATGTAAGCACTGAGTTGGATAAGTTTTATGTAGCCAGTCTCACGATGCCACGTGGAAAGTGCACCGTGTTAGTGTGCCATGTGGACAGTGCGCCGCGTCATCGCGCCATGTGCCGCCAATAGGATTAGGCTTTAATTAGACTTAATTTATCAATTTTAATGGCTGAAACTTCTAAAAATCATAAAAAATCATAAAGAAATAAAACAATGCAAATAAATACTCATTTTAAAAGTATTTCAGAGGAGAATTAATTAAAAATTATATTAACTAATTTTGAATAGTAATTAAGGTTTAATTGCAAAATTAATTAGCTTAATTACTTTTTTAATTACTTGAGCAATTAATCTAAATTTTGTGAGTTAATTTAATGGGATGATCTACCTCCCATGATTTTCTTGGGATTTATTGCTCACTTAATTAAGAAAATTGACTAATTAAACCTTAACTACTCTTTTAAGTTAATTAATGATTAATTAATTCCATGAATAGTAATAAATTTGTTAATTAAGTTTATCAATCATTATTCAATAGTAAGTGAACTAAGGAATAGTGTTGGGACCCCTTTCCTTAAGTTTATTTCACCCCTTTTAAAATAACATTAATTAGTAGTTAACTAATTAATTAAATCACTTAATCAAATTGAAATCATAATCACATCAGACCTTAATTAATTAAATCATGGGGTAGATCTTTTGGTGTTTAATAACTTAAAGGAGTTTAATGAAATTATGGTTAGTCCATATGTGTGGGAGAACCATAAGAATAATTAATTAAGACTCTTAATCTAATTTACTATTAGTCATGAGCTAATTACAGTAGGCTGCTATTATTTCCTACGATTAATGCAAGTTTATTTTTCATGCATATCATGTTGGCTCATAATTATTTAGTTAATTACTTTAAGGTGACATTGGTAAGGGTAATTAATTAATTTAATTAAGGGTTCAACTTAATTAACCCATAAAATCAACTTAATTACATTTGCTTAAATTAAATTAAATCACTAATGTGGGAATTGGTTTAAAACAGCAAGTGTTGATTTCTCTTCTCCTTTTAAATCAAATCAAATCCAAAACTTAATTAATAAAAAAGCTTTGGTTTGCTTTAAATAATCTTATTTGATTTGATTGTCCTTAAGAACTAGTTTGGTTGAATGAATCACATGCTTATATTTGATTGTCTTCTTCACAATCATGTTAAATTTGGTATGTCATTTGAATTCATGCATCCATCTTTTGAAAATCGGTAAAATAAAATGGATTTCTTTATGTAAGCTTGCATGTGTTGATTTAATTTAATATATATGCTATTATCACTATTAAATCTAAATGTATTTTCAAAATCTTATAAATGAATAATAATATGTGTTAAGATGCTATACAAAATGCATGTGCTAAGTGTATCAAACTCAACCCAAAATCAAGCCAACTAAACCAAATTGGTCCACTTGACCCAAAGTGGCCAATTTGACCTATTTAGTTTTAATCCTACCCAAATTGGATTGAACCAAACCTCCCATCATAATTGTTGATCACCTAGGTTAATCAATTATCACAAATTGGTCAAACTAAGTCAACTTGGTCATTTGACCAAGTCAACCCTTAACCCATATGAACCGAACTAGCCAAATTGCAACCTAAGCCAAATCCTTGAAACTAATGATTCATACCAAATCAAAATCAATATTTGAATATGACTTGACCTTCAATTGAGTCAAACCCAATTGGTCCTCTTGACCCAAGTTGACCAAATTGACCTAAAAAACCAAATTGGGCAAATCAAAATAAATCAAAAACCAAATTGATTGCAACCAATGGCTCAAGTTCATTCCAAATTGATTGTTGAACTTTACCAAAGCCATGATTGGACCCAATTGAACCAATTGACCTACTTAGCCCAAATTGACCTAAAGGTTCAAGTTGGCCTAAATCAAACCAAATCCAAATTAATTGAAACCAAAGCCTAGAATCATCTTCAATTGGTCAACTAAACCCAAACTAACACCCAACATAAAATTTGGCCAATTTCATCAAATTGGTTAATCCATTTGACCCAAATGAATTCGAATGAGCCAAAATCAAATCTAAGCTAAACTAAACCAAACCAATTGAACCAAAACATCCCAAATGATCATATGAACTTAACCCAACTTTTGGTTTGACCTAATTTGACCAATTGGTCAACCCTAACCTAAAATTTGACCTAAATGAGTCAAATTGAGCCAAACTAACCAAATCAACTCCAATTGACTTGAAATTTAGGCTAACCCACTTTTGGCTCATTTCAAATCTGCAAATCAATCAATGCTAAATGATCATTCTACTCTTGGGTCAAGGGCATCACATGAGACAAATCACCCAAGTAAGTGGTCATTTCCATTTCTTGGGAACTTAGTACTCTCCAAATGGTCCACTTAGGCACCTGGACACTACCCACTGTCCCAGGGTGGTTGTGACCCATGGAGGTAAAATCACCTCACCCTCATTGGAGCATTTAAAACCCATAGGACACCCATGATTCCTCTAGCATCTCCACCTTCAACCAACCAAGTGAGCCAACTCACCTCCTCCCTACCACCCATGACTCCGAGATGGGATGACCATTAGAAGCCAAACTTGATCCCATCATCAGGAGATGAGGGGAACTCTCATTTTCACTCAAACACACACAAAATCATTCCTCAATGCCTAGCTACCTAAGAAGAGATGCTAGAGCCATTCCCTCCCAAGCTCATTCCTCGATCAAAAAATTGCCATTCCCGTCATCACATAGACACTCCCATTTTGACCTAACTTCCCTATTTCTCCATCAAGCTCAAATTAATTTTTCCGCACCTTCCCTAGGCCAGCAAGAATCAATCATCTCCCAAGCTTCCTAGCACCGAGGTGGGACTTCAATCAAAGACTCCAAATCATCGTTCATGGCCTTAGAACATTGATTGATCCAATTTGCTCAACATGGCTTCATCTCACTAGAAGCTTCTTCAATGTTTGAGCATTAATCTTGAGCTCTGGTGAGGTATGCTTCCAAAACTGATCCTTAGGCAAAAATGGGTTGGAGCATTTTGAAGAGAACTTCCTTCTCGCATGATCTTGATTGTTGGATCCCCTCCGATCGATGTTGTGAAGGTCTGGGATCATTTTGGATTTGATCCGAGCTCATGTAAGCTCAGATCAAGTGAGCAATGGAGGACAGACTCCATTCTCCCTCACCTACATGATGTTAGATCACGCATCGTCCATTTCACGTGATCAGAATGGATGGTCTTGATTAGATCCACTAGATTGATCTAATTTAATCCTGTCAAGCTGTGCGAATAATCATAACCATTAAAATTTAGATCGGATGATAGAGGAGAAATTGCATCCCCCGCTTCAATGTAGGCACTGAGTCGGATAAGTTTTAAGTAGCTAATCCTGTGGTGCCACATGGAAAGCATGCTGCATCAGTACACCACATGCTGCCAACAGGAATAGGCTTTAATCTGGTTTAATTAATCATTTTTGATGGCTAAAACTTCTAAAAATCATAGAGAAATAAAACAAATGCAAATAAATACTCATTTTAAAGGTATTTTAGAGGAGAATTAATTAACAATGATCTTAACTAATTTTGAATAGTAATTAAGTTTTAATTAAAGTTTAATTACAAAATTAATTAGCTTAATTACTCCTTAATTACTTGAGCAATTAATCCCAAATTTTATGGGATAATTTAATGGGATGACCTCTACCTCCCATGATTTTCTTGGGATTTATTGCTCACTTAATTAGAAAAATTGACTAACAAAACCTTAACTACTCTTTTAAGTTAATTAATGATTAGTTAATCCCATGAATAATAATAAATTGGTTAATTAAGTTTATTAATCATTATTCAATAGTAAGTAAACTAAGGAATAGGGTTGGGACCCCTTTCCCTAAGTTCATTTCACCCTTTTTTTAAAATGAAATTAATTATGATTTAACTAATTAATTAATTCACTTAATAAAATTGAAATCATAATCTCATGAGACCTTAATTAATTAAATCTTGGGGTCGATCTTTAGGTGTTTAATAACCTAAAGGAGTTTAATGAAAGTATAGTTAGTCCACATGTGTGGGAAAACCATAAGAGTAATTAAATAAGTCTTGTAATCTAATTAACTATTAATTATGAACCAATTACATAACCTCAAAACCCTGAATCCTAAACCCTAAACCCTAAAACCTAAACCCTAAACCCTAAAAAGCTGAAAACCTAAACCTAAACTAAATAAAACCCGAAAACAAAATAAACAAAAAAACCTAAACCAAAATAAAATAAAATAAAAATAAAAATAAAAATCTAAACTAAAACTTAAACCTAACCTAAACCTTAACTTAAACATAAAATAAAAAATAAAAATAAATACTAAATAAAATAAAATAAATAAAAACCTAAACTAAACTAAAAAAAATAAGAAAACCTAAATAAAATAAGAACTAAACCTAAAATAAAAATAAAATAAACCTATAATTAAAAAAATTAAAAAATAAATTGAAACCTAAACCTAAAAAATAAACCTAAAGATAAAAAGCAAAAATAAATAAAAAATAAATCTTACACCCTAAAAAAGACATAAACATAAAATAAAAATAAAATAAACCTAAACCCAAACTAAAATAAATTAAACTAAAATAAATAAAACCTAAACCTAAAATAAACTAAATCAAAACCTAAACCAAAACCTTTAATAAAATAAAATAAACTAAAAATATACATGAACCTGAACTAAAAAATAAAACCTAAAAATATTCCTAAAATAAAAACATAAAACCTAAACCTAAGAAAATAAAATAAAACTTAAACCTAAAAATAAAAATAAAACCTAAACCTAAAAAAGATAAAATAAAAATAAAATAACTAAAAATAAACCTAAACCTAAAAAATGAACTAAAATAAAAAACCTAAACTAAAATAAATAACCCAATCTAAATAAAAAAATCCTAAATAAAATTAAAAATAAAATAAATTATAATAAATAAAATATAAACTAAATAATCCTAAACCTACTAGTTCACTTAATCTTTAAAATCAAACACTAAACCCTAAACCTACAACCCTAAACCCCAAAAGACTCTAAACCTTAAGCCATAAACCCTAAACCCTAAACTAACCCTAAACCCTAAATGCTAAACTCTAATCTTAACCTAAACCCTAAACCCTAACCCTAACCCTAAACCCTAACTCCTAAACCCTAAAACCCTAAACCCTAAACTAACCCTAAATTCTAAACCCTAAAAACCCTAAACCCTAAAGCCTAAAGCCTAAACCCTATATCCTAAAAACCCTAAACCCTAAAGCCTAAACAATAAACCATAAACCATAAACCTTAACCCTAAACCCCGAACCCTAAAACCCTAAACCCTAAAACCCTAAACCCTAAACCTTAAGCCTTAAACTAAATAATACCTAAAAATAAATAAATAAAAGAACCTAAACCTAAATAAATAAAAAAATAAAATAAAATAAAAACCTAAACTAAAACCTAAACCTAAACATGAAAATAAAATGAAATAAAAACTAAAAATAAACTAAAATAAAATAAAGAAAACCTAAACTAAAATAAACTAAACCTAGCAATAAAAAACCTTAACAAAATAAATACTAAATGTAAAATAAAAATAAAATAAATCTTAAATAAATTAAAATAAAAACTAAATAAAAACATAAACTTAAAAAATAAACCTAAAAATAAAACTTAAAAATAAATACAAAATAAAACCTAAACCCTAAACTAAAGAATAACCTAAACCTAAAATAAAATTAAAATAAACCTAAACCTAAATAAAAATAAACTAAACTAAAATAAATAAAACCTAAACTAAAAAAAAAACTAAACCTAAACTAAACATAAACCTAAACTAAATGAACTAAAATAAACTAAAAATAAACCTAAAACTAAACTTAAAAAAATAAAGCATAAAAATAAACCAAAAATAAAAATAAAAAACCTAAACCAAAACTAAAAAATAAAGCATAAAGATAAACCTTAAATAAAAACCTAAAACCTAAACCTAAAAAATAAAATAAAAATGTAAACCTAAACATAAAAATAAAAAATATAATAAAAATAAAACTCAACTAAAGATAAACTTAAACCTAAAAATATACTAAAATTGAAAAGCTAAAATAAATAAAAACCTAAAATGAATAAACTAAATAAAATGAAAATAAACCTAAATAAAAAATAAAATAAACTAAATAAATAAAAATAAACCTAAACCTACAACTTAATTTAATTTAAAATACCCTAAACCCTAAATCTTAAACCCTAAACCCTAAACCCTAAACCCTAAACTTTAAAACTAACCCTAAACCCTAAACCCTAAACCCTAAACCCTAAACCCTAAAACCCTAAACCTACAACCCTAAACCCGAAAACCTAAACCCTAAACTCGAAACCCTAAACCCTAAACCATAAACCATAAACTAACCCTAAACTAACCCTAAATCCTAAACCCTAAGAATGGGTAACCTGACGGAACATCACCATCAACTAGGCTCGATAGATCCTGGTGGAGGCAAAGGTGAGGCCACGCTTATCACAAGAAGGGTGGGGATCTAAAGGTGGTGGATATGGAGGTGGGTGAGCTGTGGTTATGGAGGGAAGGAGGGATAGATGCCACCTGGTGGTGGTGAGGGAGGGATCCGGGATATGATGGAAGATCTGCTACCGAGAGGTGAGGGTGGTTCTAATGGGAATGGGAGAAATTAAAGAATATGTGATATGTCGCTTATGGAATTGTGTCTTTATAGTAGAGATGGTCTACTTTTTTGATTTGCTCTATGGGTGCTAGTTTTTGATCTACATCATCACTTCTATCTTAGAAAATTTAGGCTGCTACTTGGTTGATGAAATCAAAATTAAGAAATGCTGAATCAATATTTCTTCTCTATTAAAAAAAACTTTAAACCTTAAACCATAAACTAAAACTTAAACCCTAAACCTAAAACCAAAACCCTAAACCTTAAGCACTAAACCCTAAACCCTAAACCATAAACCTTAAACCCTAAACCATAAAATCCTAAGCCCTAAACCCTAAAATCCAAAACCCTAAACCCTAAACCCTAATATCTAAAATAATAAACCTTAAACCCTAAAACCTAGAACCCTAAATCCTAAACTATAAACCCCAAACCCTAAACCTTAAACCCTAAACTATCCCTAAACTAACCCTAAACCTTAGCTCTAAATCCTAAACCCTAAACCCTAACTCTAAATCCTAAACCCTAAACCCTAAACCTTGAATAAAGATGTCATTAGAGTAGATCTAAAGAATGACCTAATCTAACATAGTTATGATAGCTAAAGAAAATGTCTTCGTGAGAATTTCACTTAATTATTAGAGATTTGAATACCCTAAACCCTAACCCTAAATCATATTATAATACCATATATTATATAATGTAGCATCATATATTTGAGCATGTAGTGAT
The DNA here is from genome assembly GCA_021442155.1 of Cymbidium sinense. Taxonomy (NCBI): domain Eukaryota; kingdom Viridiplantae; phylum Streptophyta; class Magnoliopsida; order Asparagales; family Orchidaceae; genus Cymbidium; species Cymbidium sinense. Next base: position 24,881 of record JAKCPB010001305.1, read on the forward strand.
GTGTTTTGGATGTTATAAGATGTTTTGAAATGTTTTAGTATATTATGGATCTATAGTCTATATTAGTATATATCATAAATATATTGATTTAATAAATCAGATAGTGGAATTTGTTAAATCTGAAGTGGGAATTAGGTTGTAGTACTAAAGGTGTGCTACATCACTTCTAGTCTAAAAAGTAAGATTTTATGTTCTAAATAAATATTATATATTGTAGCATAGTATAACATCAAATATCATAATATATTATTCTAGGCATTTTAAATTCTTTTAGTATTTTACAATCATGCAGTTGAGCCTACACTAGCATTATTTATAAAAATGTTGATTTAGACTTTAAAATGGTGAAATTTGGCCAAATTCATAATAGGTAGAGCATGGCATCAAAATATATTATTTTAATTTAAAATATGTAAGTGATATGACTAAAACATATAGTTTTTTATTATTTAGACAAATTTTATGATTTTTTATCTTAAGCATTCTCTTGTGATGTGATATGCAATATAATATAATATAATATGTTATAGTGTATTATAATATAGGATGCCATAACATAGTGTATCATCATGCATTATAGCATACTATTGTGTATTACAATTATTGTTTAGCATATTTTAGTTTGTTACGATGATGTAGTAGATTTTGTACTGATATAATTTATAAAAATACTAATTTATAGGCTGAGATGGTGGATTTGGCCAAATTTAAGGTAAGCTTTAGAGAACATCATTGTGTGCTATGTCATTTAATCAAAGAATGAAATTTTGCATCCAAAATAAATATTTATTTTTCAACCAAATTTTATAAATTTTTTGCTTAAAGTGATTCATTTTAAGGTGCAATGTAAGATAATATAATATATGAAATCATATTAAAATATAATGTACATAAGAATATAACTTTACATATATGAATGTGGTGGTGTGTTATTAAATGTTATTGTACATTTCAGAATGTTTTACTTTTGATATAATACATTGGGTCAAAACTCAAAAAGATGTTAATTTAAAGGTTGAGATGGAAGAATTTGGCCAAATTCATGGCACACACCAAGAAGCAACACCAAAATGATAATATTTTGTATAATTCTAATAGAAAATAATAATTTTACATCCAAAATGAACATTATTCATATTTTGAGAAAATTTTGTTATTTGTTCCTTTTAAGTGATTATAATGAGGTGTAATGTTAGATAATATATTATATTATAATAAATTATAATATAACATTATATATTATAATATAATATAGTGTGTTAATCCACACTATAATATGTTTTGCATGATATTGTATAGTTAGTTTGAGCTTGCACCATCACAAATCATAAAATTTTGATTACAATGTTAAGATGATGAATGAATACATTGTTAGACTTTGGTTGAAGTATTAAAGGTGTCATGAGAAGAGAAATAAGATTTGATGAGATTTCATGTCAAGGAAGGGGAGATCCATGGGGATCACACATGCATTGGACATGACATGTGAGGGGTCTATCTCTGGCATAGAAGAAGAAAATTTGATGGGGATAAGGTTTGAAGATGATTTGATTATGGAAAGAAGATCCATTGGGGAGAAAAAATCTATAATCCATGGATTAAGATCAATTGACTTTAATTTGTTTTATTTTAATTGATGTGGAGGCATATCTGAGAGATATGGGCAGTCTACGGGGATCGTATATGAACCTTCCACTAGAAGGTGTTGTATCCATTGGGGATTGGGATTTGAGTTTAATTTCATAGATTTGTTTGAGGATGTTTCTGATGGGAATAATAGTTTATTTGGATTTTATTAATTTAGACTCTATAGGGGGAGTTTGTTTAATTTAGCTCCACTAGGGAGGTTGGTTTTGAATTTGATTTATTTTCTTGGCTTGTTTACATATGATTTTGGGCTACAGGGAGAAGGGTGTATTTAACTCCACTAGGAAAAATTAGATTTTTTAATTTAAGTTAATGTATGGACCCTATCGATGAGCCCAAGAAGGGGCTATATTAATTTATCTTATCTCAAATTTATAAATCCAAAGGGATAGTCCATCATGTAGAGCTAGCAAACCTAAAGGGTTTTCAGCAAATGTAGAAGAAGGCATAGCAGACTTACATCTTCTAAAGCAAGGAACAACCACTAGTGACTGGTAGCAATAAAATCAAACCCCGACTTAGGCCCATTGAGTGAATTCTGTTTGAGACTTATATCAACTTAAGAGTAGTCAAGCAATTCCTATAGGGAGTTTTGCTGACATTTCTCTAAAGATAGGATGCATTCTTGGGAAAAGATACCACTAAGGGTGTCCTCCTAATCCACAAGTGAATATATATTTTGTTTATATCTTTGTGTGGTTCATGTTGGTGTGCGAGGGATCACACTGAGAAGGAGCTATGTCGACCTTGACTTATCTCAAATTTATTGGACCAAGAGAGATCTGCATATCCACAGGATGGATTCTCCAACCATAGGGGTGGTTACTAGAAAGGGGAACCTAATCATAGTAACTGTGGTAGTGTCTAAATGGGGTTGCAAAGGATGTGATCCAAATATAGCCCATGGGAGGTGCTTCTAGGGGAGTTATCCAGCCTAGAAAAGAAAGCTTATAGGTGTACAAAAGGAGAAAAGAGTAGACTTACATCTACCATGAGTGGTGTATCCTAAGGTGCGAGAACCAACCAACCTAAGGTGTATCCATTGGCATGAGTGGTGTATCCAAAGATAGTGAGAACAACCAACCTAAGGTGCCCGTGTGCAATGATGAATCTAGAAAGAAAGTGTGTAGCTTACAACTTTAAGTGGAATTGATCATCGATCCTATCATGACACAATGCTATCTAACCTGAGGGATTGCTGGAGCCAGATAGTAGACCTGCACTTGAAGTAGGAGGAAGGAGCCACTAGGGGACTTTTCTTAAACCTCAAATAAACTCAACAAGCACAAAGGCTAATCCAAGAAGAAAGCATTGTAGACTCACATCCTCAAAATGAAGACAACATGAGGTACCATGCGCAAGGTTTACCAAACTAACAAGGTGCTCATCGTGTGTAGTGGTTAAGTAAGAAGGAAAGCGAAAACTTACATCCTCCAAAGCAAGAAGACCAGGGTGACACACTGGTAGCACATCAACCCGCCAAGAGCAACTGAAAGTGAGTGTCACTGGAAGGGTTATCTAAACTCATAGTAGCTCGAGACAAAAGATATGTCTTTATTTTATGGTGTGTAGTTTGTGTTTGTGTGAAGGATAAAACATCGCCGTTCCTTACACCTACCCTAAACACATCATGGTAGATTCAAAAACAAGAATACTTTCAACATGGAAGAGATTGAATTCAAAATGAAATTTTCATTGATGATAACTATTTTGGACATGATTTATAATATTTCTTAAGTAGAGCCGAATTAAAGCATTGGGGTTTCTTTTATGATTAAGTCGATAAGACCCTCCTTAAAGGCCATCTCTATGGAAAAGGGCCTTCCCAAGTGGTTCAAACTTGCCTCCCATCTTACTATGGCAACAAATCTCCTTAGAACTAAAATAAGCTCTCATACTTAAAAAGATCTAGGATGGACCAACTTGTTGTGAGTTTAAATCATTTTAGCTTTGTACAACTCGAGATTTTAGCATGCCCATAGGCATCTCTCCTCCAAATCTTCAAGTTCTTCTAACCGAACTGTTTATTGTGATCTTGCTACCCATAGTTGTCCTTGTGGGAGTTAAACTTAATGGTACAACTCCATACACTAAGGAGAAAGGAGTATATTGAGTTGGAGTTCTATATGTGGCCCACAAACTTCAACTACTACTCATGCCAGCCGCTTGTTATTGTCGAGTGTCTTCTTTAGTATTTGGATGTGAGTTTTGTTGAAGGATTCGCAAGCCATTTTCCCTCGTAGTTGATGGTAGTATATCTCCAATCTATGTTGTCTCCTAAAAGTTGTTGATCTCTTGCTAATCAATCATTATCGGATATATTTCATCGAGGCACCAAACATATACAATATGGTTTCTTAAAGAGAGGATATGTCGAGTTACGACCTCTAAGAGGAATCACCTTCGCTAAGATGAACTGATGACCCTTAGAATAGGATCAATCAATTTGATACCCCAACACTCGGAGGCCAATGTAGGATGTGAATGTTGGGTGGGGGTGGACCATACCGTATTTGGCATTGGCTTTGCCTATACATGCATGCTTTGATCATCGTACCGCATCCTAGTCTCTTGATCTTGGAATTCTTTTGGATGATTGGTTAGCTCCACATAATCCTAAGTGTACCTTGATCATGATATTATGAGCTTCATGCTTGTCTAAATAATGTAACCACATATGATCGAAAGTCTATCGGCACAAGACACCATCCACAAGAGCATAGGAAAGTGCTTTCTGCTTAATCTGATGGGCTTGGGACTTCTCTTGAGGTGGTTTGCTTTTATTTAAGTAATCCATAAATGGTTGCCTCTAATCTAACTCCTCATCCTTCTTAGCAATGGAAACCTCCCCTTTAAGAGAGTACTTTTTGATGAGTTCAGTATCAATAAGGGATAAGATTTATCTATTTTAGACTTTTATTGATATGGACTCATCCTGCCAACTATTTGACAAGCTAAAGCATAATCTATGATGTTCTCTCCTTGAGGAATCTTATAAATGGTAACCTCTCGGATTTATGCCAACAACTCCATTGTATACTTATGGTAGTGATGGAGTTTGTGCTTTATAACATTATAGGACCCAACAATTTGGTTGATAACTAGCTCAGAATCTCCAAATATATTGATGATGCTTAGAGTAAATGCCTAACTCTGACCGAATCAAAGCCTCATATTTGAGGTAGTAGAGTGTATTCCTTCCCTTCATTATTGGCTTAGCCAACAAAGCACCAAGGTAGTCATCTAACATAGTAGTGTAAAGTATGGCTTTCTGATAGAGGGCTAGAACATATCAAGTAATGGTTGATGTATTCAAAATTCTCACACTTATCATCCCACGAACTTGACATCCTTTTGGCCGAAATGATGACATCTTCTGATAAGTTGGATGTCTTAGATACATCAACCACCCTTGGATTTGAGTTAGTTAAACTTTTGGGGTGGCAATATTTTGATCTTCTATCAATTTTGATTCCCGGTGTCAAACAACAAACCCAAGGAAATTTCTTACCCAAATGCACACTGGGGTTCATTTTGAGGTTAAATTATCTTAACTATTTGAAAACTACTCCCAAGTCAAAGAGATGGTCTTCCTTTTCTCTACTTTTGAGCACAAAATCTTCGACATAGCACTTAACTTGATGATAAATGAGTTCATTGAAGATTCGAGTCTACTATGTAGTAAGACATTTTAAGGCATGACTTTATAGTAATATATTCTAAATGGGTTCTAAAGAAGTTTTGTTTCATCTTCGTGAGCTATCTTTATTTTGTTATATCCATGAGCCATCCATGAAAGAGAAGATTACATGAGATGAGGCAATGTCCACCATAGAGATTGGTAGTGAAAATTCATCTTTGGACATGCCTTATATAAATCTAAAATCGATGCATATATGAATTTGATTCTTCTTTCTTAATGGGATGACTAGCTAACTAGGTATTTTTTCTTCTCAAATGATGTCAGCTTCGATCAGTATCTTGACTACATAAATGACTTATTGTTCTATTTTTAATTGCATGCATCTAGGACTTGCTTGATAGAGTTAACAATAGGATATATTGCAAATTTATGGACCACTGCATCAAGAGATAATCCAAGCATCTTTCCATAACTCCATATAAAGCAGTCCTTAAACTCAATCAATAGCCTAACTAAGTCATTGGTTTCAATTTCATTCAACAAAGAACTAATGTATATCTAGCGTGGATCTTCTTCAGTTACTAAGTTGATTTCCTCGAACTCATCAATGGTTGACTTGATCTCATCTTTGAACTCTGGTGGTGCATCTTTGACTTCAAAATCATCTGGATCATCTAAAGTTTCTAAGCACAACTCCTCATATGAGTTAATGATTTGAAAAGAACCTATCGATTCCAAATGATTGGTAATGACTAAGCAGAATCGCCATCATCGACACCCATCTATCAATCAATTCAATCTTGATTGAGAGCTTATTTCACCCATATTCTTTCAAAGTAGTCCACCTTTTTTTGACAAAGTATGTGGGATTAACCCTTTCTTTGGTAAATTATGAACACAAGGTAAGTACTAATCAAAAGGTAATTATATTAAATCTTTATATAAATCATACTTAAGTCCTACATAAACTTCTTAACTTGAGGATGATGCTCCTAGAAAGAACCTTTGAGTCTTCACACATGTGGATGACTTAGGGGCTTTCTTAAATACCAAACCCTCAGCTTTTTGAGAGGAAAGTGGGGTTAGAGCTAAGGTTCCCAACTTACGCCAAACTATTTTACATGTAGACTTGGATACACTTGTGTTTTGCTTCGTAGCCCAATCTTCATTGCTATTTATCTCAAGTATCACCTCCAAGGGAATCTACTAAAAGAGTTGGTGTGCTAATCATATAAGACTCATCCTATGAACTAGATTCTTAGTTTATATGGATAGTGTCTTAGTAGTTGGGACATATCTTTATTATTAGGTGGCAAAGGAGGTTTTCCACTGGATTGCCTTTGAAGCCTCTTCCTCTAGTGGAGGTCATCTTACCCATATGTTAGAATGAAGTAACTAATTTGGAATCTAATGTATTCCACCTCCTCAAGTCTATTTTCGCCCCTTTTATTTTCTTTTTCATTTTTTCTTTTCTTTTATTTTTCTTTTTCTCTTTATTTTTCTTTCCATTTTCTTTTTCTTTTATTTTTAAACTTTGACCAAGTTTGAAAGAATAGACTTGTTGATTTTGAGGGAGGTAGTAAGCCGCATGCTCATATATACCAACCTCATGAATTGTAAATGGCTTGAGATCTCATTTGACACCATAGACGATCCCATCTCTCATAAACTTCATACATGTAGAGGATGGAACTATGTTGTTCTTATCCCATGGTCTCCGCAAAGCATTGAAAGATGTATCCCATAATGTGAAACTGCCTTCCAATCATCTATCTCCAAGGGCACTGAGCCTAAGGCATGTTGACCTCACTTTGGAGAATGGATTCAACTTCACATCTTAGACTTAGGAGTCTTCAGACCTAAGATTTCTAGTCATAAGATACTTCTAACAATTAGGTAAAACTTAACCTAAGCCTAAAGACTTAGAACGGTTAACTATAGGATTAGGCTATGCCTTGGGATTAAGATAATCCACCCATCATACAACCTCAAATCCAATCCATGTTCACCTTCTAAAACCAAACCTCAAGTTCAATTCAAACATCAATTTAAAATCCAAATCCAAACCCAAATTCCAAAACCAAATGATTGAAGCCCATGATCAAATCCAAATTTGAAACCTTAAGCTATATGACCTTCCAAACTTAATCAAATCAATCCAAAATCAATTTATTCTCTAATAATCAATTTATATCTTCAATCATCTTTCTAAATAGAAATCAAATTTACATTCAAATGATCAAAACTAAATCAAACTAAATCAAATTAAATCAAAACCCTTCCTAAGCCATATGACCTATACCATGGACTTAGCTAAATATTAATCCAAGTCAAATCAAACTCAGTTGATTTTCTCATAAATCATTCATATTTTCAATTATCTTCAGAAATTTAAATGAAATATACATTTAAATCATCAAAACTAAATGAAACCAAATCAAAATCCAAATCTAAGCCACATGACCCACCTCCACGGACTTAGCCAAATTTCTTCATTCCAAAACCCAAATTTAATTGATTTTCTCATGAATCAATCATAACTTCAATCATATTCACAAATATAAATGAAATCTACAATCATTAAGCCAAACCATCCCAACTCAAACCAACTGATCCTTTTGACTTGAAATGTTCAAATGAACCAAAACCCATTTGAACCCAAGCTAATTCCAGTTGAATTTATATATCAATCCCAAATACAAATATAAACTCAACTAAATCAAATGCAACCAAAAATTAAGCCAACTAAACCCAATTGTTCCACTTGACCCAAAGTAGCCAATTTGACCTATTTGAGCCAAGTTTTAATCTTACCCAAATTAAACCAAAGATCAAAATCTCCTATCATGATTATTTGATCACCCTAGGTTGATCAATTGTCATAAAATTGGGTTAAACCAAGTCAACTTGGTCATTTGACCAAGTTAACCCCTTAACCCATGTGAATCCAAACTAGCCAAATTGCAACCTAAGCCAAATCTATTGAAACCAATGATTCATACCAATTCAAAATAAATATTTGAATATGACTTGACTTTCAATTGAGTCAAACCAAACCCAATTGGCCCTCTTCACCCAAGTTGACCCAAATGACCTAAAAGACCAAATTGGGTCAAATCAAAATATAAATCAAATTGATTACAACCAATGACTCAAGTTCATTCTAAATTGATTGTTGAACTTGACCAAAGGATTGGACCCAATTGAACCTAATTTACTACTTGGCCCAAATTGACCTAAAGGTTCAAGTTGGCCTAAATCAAACCAAATCCAAATTAATTGAAACCAAAGCCAATCATCTTCAATTAGTCTAAACCCAAACCAACACCTAACCCAAGATAATTTGATAAATTTAGTCAAATCGGTCAACTTAACCCATTTGACCCAAATGAATTCAAATGAGCTAAAATCAAGCCAAACTAAACCAAACCAATTGAACCAAAACATCCCAAATGATCATATGAACTTGACAACCTTGGTTTGACCACTTAAATTGGTCTTTGATCAACTAACCCAATTTGACCTAAATGAGTCAAATTGAGCTAAACTAAACAAATCAATCACTGACTACTTGATTTGAATCCCAACCCACTTGACCTAAATGAGTCAAATTGAGCTAAACCTAAACAAATCAACTCAATTGACTTGAAATTTGCTAATCCACTTTTGTTTCATTTTACCGCCTAAATTAAATCTAATGCCAAATTAAACCCTAAACCATAAAACTAACCCTAAATCATAAACCATAAACCTATAACCCTAAACCCTAAACCCTTAACCCTAAAACACCCTAAACTTTAAACCTTTAACTAATCTCAAACTCCTAAACCTAAACCTAAATTCTAAACTCTAAACTCTAACCCTAACCCTAAACTCCTAAACTTAAACTATAAAACCCTAAACTCCTAAATTCAACTCCTAAACCTTAAACCTAAACTCAAAACTGTAAGTCTAAAGCCTAAACCCAAAACCTTAAACCTTAAACCCTAAACTAACCCTAAACCCTAAGCTAACCCTAAACACTAAACACTAACCCTATGCCCTATAAAACCTAAACCCTAAAGCCTAAACACTAAACACTAAACCTTAAACCCTAACACTAAACCCTAAACCCTAAAACCCTAAACCCTAAAACCATAAACCCTAAACCCTAATCCCTAAACCCTAAACCCTAAAAAATTGAAAACCTAATCCTAAACTAAATAAAACCTAAAAATAAAATAAATAAATAAACCTAAACCTAAATAAAATAATAAAAATAAATAAAATAAAAACATACTAAAACATAAACCTAAATTTATAAATAAAATAAAAAATAAAAAAATAAAATAAATAAAAACCTAAACTAAACTAAAAAAATAAAATTAACCTAAGAATAAAAAACCAAAATAAAATAATAACTAAACTTAATATAAAAATAAAATAAACCTAAAATAAAATAAAATCAAAACTAAATAAAAACCTAAACCAAAAATATAAACTTAAAAATAAATAAAACATAAATCATAAACTGAAAAAAAACCTAAACCTACAATAAAAATAAAATAAACAAAATAAAATAATCCTAAACCAAAACTAAAATTGACTAAATTTTAATAAATAAAACCTAAACATAAAATAAACAAAACCTAAACCTAAACTGAATAAAATAAAACATGCTAAAAATAAACCTAAACCTAAATTATAAAATAAAACCTTAAAATAAACATAAAATAAAACCATAAAACCTAAACCTAAAAAAATAAAATAAAAACCTAAACCTAAACCTATAAGTAAAAAATAAAACCTAAACCTAAAAAATAATATAAAATAAAATCAACTAAAAAATAAAGTTAAACCTAAACCTAAACCTAAAAAATAAACTAAAATAAAAAAAGCCTAAACAAAAACAAATAAACCTAAAATAAACAAACTAAACTAAATAAAAATAAAAAATAAACCTAAATAAAAATTAAAAATAAACTTAATATACTAGATAAACCTAAACCCATTTATTTAAATAAAATAAAACTAAACTAAATAAAAAAAAAACCTAAAATAAAATAAAATAAAATAAAAAAACTAAATAAAAATCAAACCAAAATAAACCTAAAACCCAAAAATAAATAAAAATAAAATCTAAACCCTAATCTAAAAAAAATCCTAAACATAAAATAAATAAAATAAAATAAATTTTAACCTAAACTATAATAAACTAAACTAAATAAATAAAACCTAAACCTTCACCTAAAAAAATACTAAACCTAAACCCTAAATTAAATAAATAAAATAAACTAAAAATAAACCTAAACCTAAACTAAAAAGTAAAACCTAAAAATAAACCTAAAAAAAACTAATACCTAAACCTAAAAAAAATAAAAGCATAAACCTAAACAAAAAAATAAAAAAATAAAACCTAAACCAAAAAAATAAAATAAAAACCAAGCTAAACATAAAAAATAAACATAAACCTAAAAAATAAACTAAAATAAAAAACCTAAACTAAAATTAAATAAACTAGAAATAAATAAACTAAATTAAATAAAAATAAAAAATAAACTTAAATAAAAAATTAAATAAACTAAAATAAATAAAAAATTAACTAAATAAACTAAATAAACCTAAACTAATTAGTTTACTTAATTAAAAAAATCCCTGAACACTAAACCTTAAACAGTAAACACTAAAACTAACCCTAAACCCAAAACCCAAAACCCTAAACCCTAAACCCAAAACCTATAACCCTAAACCCTAAACGGTAAACCCTAAACCCTAAAACCTACAACTCTAAACCCTAAACCCAAAACCCCAAACCAAAAACCATAAACCCAAAACTATAAACCCTAAAAACCTAAAAACCTAAACCTAAACAAAATAAAATGTAAAAATAAATAAATAAAAAACCTAAACCTCAATAAAATAAAATAAAAATAAATCAATTAAAAATCTAAACTAAACCTAAAACTAAACCTAAACCTAAACCTAAAAAATAAATAAAATAAAAATAAACCTAAAATAAAATAAAATAAAACCTAAGTAAATTAAAAAAATAAAATAAACCTAAAAATAAAAAACCTAAATAAAATAAACCCAAATGTAAAATAAAATAAAATAAAAAATAAAATAAACATAAAATAAAATTAAATAAAACTAAATAAAAACCTAAACCTAAAAAAATAAACATTAAAATAAAACCTAAAATAAAAAAAATAAACCTAAACCTTAAGCAAAAAAACTTAAACCTAAAATAAACAAAATAAAATAAAATAAACCTAAACCTAAACTAAAATAAATTCAACTAAAATAAATAATACCTAAACCTAAACATAAAATAAACTAAACCTAAACCCTAAATGAAATAAATAAAATAAACTAAAAAAAGACTAAACCTAAACTAAAAAAATAAAATCTAGAAATAAACCTAAAATAAAAACTTAAAGCCTAAACCTAAAAAATAAAATAAAAACCTGAACCTAAAAATAAAAAAATAAAACCTAAACCTAAAAGATAAAATAGAAATAAAATTAAACTAAAACATAAACATAAACATAAACCTAATCCTAAAAAAGAAACTAAAATAAACAACCTAAACTGGAATAAACAAACCTAAAATAAATAAACTAAACTAAAAAATAAAAAATAAAAATAAAAATAAAATAAAATAAACTAAATAAATAAAAATAAACTATAAACCTAAACCTACTAGTTTACTTAATTTTAAAAGAACTAAGCCCTAAAGCCTAAACCTAAATCAGAATAAACTTAAACCTAAACCCTAAAACTAACCCTAAACCTTAAAACCTAAACTTAAAACCCTAAACCTACAATCCTAAACTTTCAACCCTAAACCCTAAACCTTAAACCCTAAACCCTAAGCCCTAATCCCTAAATGCTAAACCCTAACCCTAATCCTAACTCTAATCCCTAAACTATAAACCCAAAACCCTAAAACCCTAAAAAGTAAAACCTAAACCCTAAAATACTAAACTAAACTTAAACCCTAAAACCCTAAACCCTAATGCCTAAACCCTAAACCTTAAAAACCCTAAACTAACAAACCTAACCCTAAACTAAAAAAAACATTAAACCCTAAAGCGTAAACACTAAACCCTAAACCCTAAGCACTTAACCCTAAACCTTAAAAAACCTTAAACCCTAAACCTAGTCACTAACCCTAAACTAAAATAAATAAACCTAAAATAAATAAATTAAACTAAATAAAAATAAAAAGCAAACCTAAATAAAAATAAAAAATAAAATCAACTAAATAGATAAAATAAACTAAATAAACCTAAACCTATAAATTAATTTAAAATAACCCAAACCTAAACTAACCTACACCTAAAATAAACCTAAACCCTAAACTATAAAAAATTAACCCTAAACTAAACTAATCCTAAACCTAAAATAAATAAACCTAAACCCTAAACTAAACTTAAACACTAAACTAAAACCTAAACTCTAAACACTAAAATAAAATAAACCTAAAACCTAAACCCTAAACCTTAAACCCTAAACCTAAAACCTACTAAAGTCAAAATAAATAAACCTAAATCATAATCCTAACCCTAAATCATAAACTCTAAAATAAACCCTAAAACCCTAAATCCTAAACTTTAAACCTAAACCTAACTAAATAAATAAAAAACCTAAACCTAAAGTTACTAAATAAATTAAAAAATAAACCTAAACCCTAAAACCTAATGAACCTAAACATAAACCTAAACTAAGAATAAACTGATAACATCACCATCAAACTTATCTAGATCTAAACCTAAAATAAATAATGGTAAAAATATAAAATGGAGGTTACAAACCATTAAAAAAAAATTATAATCCTCTACTAAACTAAATAAGAATAAGAACCTAATCCAACCTAAACATAAAGACCTAGTTATCTAAATTTGCTATGCCTAAACTACCAATCTAAAACTAACCATAAATTAAAAGAAAAATGTTAAATTTGAATTTATTCTAAAACCAAAACCTAAACCTAAACTAAACCTAAACCTAAAACTAAATAAACCTAAAACCCTAAACCCTAAACCTAAACCTAAACTAAAACCCTAAAACCTAAACCTAAACCTAAACTAAAACCTAAACCCTAAACTAAAACCCTAAATTAAACATAAACTCTAAACCTAAAACATAAACTATAAACCTTAAAAATAAACCTAAACCCCTAAACCTAAACCTAAAACCTAAACTAAACCTAAATCCTAAAACCTAAAACCCTAAACCCTAAATAAACCCTAAACCCCAAACCATAAACCTAAACTAACCTAAACCTAAAAGCTAAAACCTAAACCTAAACTAAATAACCTAAAATAAAATAAATAAACCTAAACCAAAATAAAATAAAACATAAAAAACCTAAACCTAAACCTAAACCTAAACTAAATAAATAAATAAAATAAAAAACTAAAAATAAACCTAAACCTAAATTAAAAAAATATAAACCTAAAACCTAAACCTAAAAAAAAATAAAATAAAAAACCTAAACCTAAACCTAAAAATAAAAAAAAAAAACCTAAACCTAAAAAAATAAAATAAAATAATACTAAACTAAAAAATAAATAAACTAAATCAAACTTGAAAATAAACTAAATTAAAAACTAAACTAAAATAAGTAAACCTAAAATAAATAAACTATACTAAATCAAAATAAAAAAAACTAACAAAAATAAAATAAACTAAAATAATAAATAAATAAACTAAATAAACTTAAACCTACAAGTTTACTTAAATTAAAATAAAAAATAAATAAATAAAATAAAATAAATATATAAATACACTTTAGCCCTAAACCCTAAACCCTAAAACTAACCCTAAAACTAACCCTAAACCATAAGCCCTAAACCCTGAACCTACAAATTAAACCATAAACCAATACCCCTAAAAGCTTAAACCCTAAACCCTAAACCTAAACCCTGAAGCCTAAAACCCTAAACCCTAATCCCTAAACCCTAAAACCTACAACCCTAAATCATAAACCCTAAACCCTAAGCCTGAAACTTTAAACCCCAAACCCTAAACCATAAACCCTAAACCTAAAAACTTAAATCTAAACTAAAGTAAACCTAAAAATAAAATAAATAAAAAAACATAAACCTAAATTTAAAAAAATAATATAAATAAATAAAAACCTAAACTAAAACCTAAACCTAAACCTAAATCTAAGCCTAAACCTAAACCTAAGCCTAAACCTAAAAGTAAAGTAAAATAAACAATAAAAAAAGCAAAATAAAATAAATAAAACCATGAACTAAACTACAAAATAAAATAATCCTAAAAATAAAAAACCTAAATAAAATTAAAAACTAAAGATAAAATAAAGTAAAATAAACCTAAAAATAAAATAAAATAAGAACTAAATAAAAACCTAAACTAAAAATGAAACTTAAGAAAAAAACTTAAAAATAAATTAAAAAAACTAAACCCTAAAAAAACCTAAACCTAAAATAAATAAAATAAGATAAACCTAAACCTAAACTATAAAAACTAAACAAAAATAAATAAAACCTAAACCTAAACCTAAAATATACTAAACCTAAACACCAAATAAATAAAATAAACTAAAATAAAATAAAATAAAACCTAAACTAAAAAAAAATAAACTAAAAAAAAACCTAAAATAAAACCTAAACCTAAACCTAAATAAATAAAATAAATATAAACCTAAACCTAAAAATAATAATAAAACTAAACATAAAAAAATAAAATAAAAATAAAACTAAACTAAAAAATAAATACAAACCTAAACCTAAACTTAAAAAATAAACTAAAATAAAAAAACCAAAACTAAAATAAGTAAACCTAAAATAATTAAACTAAACTAAATAAAAATTAAAAATAAACCTAAATAAAAATAAAAAAAGAAATTAAATTAACTAAATAAACTTAAACCTAAACTTAATTTTAAAACCTAAACCAAATAAAACCCTAAACCCTAAACCTAAACCTAAACCCTAAACTAACCATAAACCCTAATCTAAAACCTAAACCCTAAACCCTAAACTAATCCCTAAATAAAACCTAAAACCTAAACTCAAAACCTAAATAAAAAACAAATAATAAAATAAATAAAACCTTAAACCTAAATGCTAAACCCTAAACCCTAAACCCTAAACCCTAAACCTAAACCTAAACCTAAAACCTAAACTAAAAAACTAAAATAAACTAAACTTAATAAATTTAAATAAGCCTAAACCTAAACTAAAATAAAATAAACTAAACTAAATAAATTAAACCTAAAAATAAACTAAATAAATAAAATAAATAAAAATTAAACTAAATAATTAAATTTAAACTAAAAATAAACTAAATAAATAAACTAAAAAAAACTAAACTAAAGTAAAATAAAATAAATCTAACTTAAACCTAAAACCTAAATTAAATAAACCTAAACAAAAATAAATAAAATAAACTAAACCTAAACCTAAACCTAAACTAAACTAAATAAATAAACCTAAACTAAAAAAAAAAAATAAACCTAAACCTAAACCTAAACCTAAAACCTAAAAAAAAAAAAAAAAACCTAAACCTAAACCAAAATAAATCTAATAAACCTAAAATAAAACAAAGTAAAATTAAATAAAATAAACTAAAATAAATAAACCTAAACCTAAATAAAATCAACCTAAACTAAATAAAACTAAACCTAAACTAAAAATAAACCTAAATTAAATAAAATTAAACTAAATAAAACCTAAACCTAAATAAACCTAAACTAAATAAACCTAAACCTAAACCTAAACTAAATAAATAAATAAATAAACATACCTAAATAAACTAAACTAAACTAAACTAAATAAATAAAATAAAACTAAATAAAAATAAATTAAATAAATAAACCTAAACCTAAACTAAATAAATAAACTAGATAAACTAAATAAACTAAATAAAATAAAATAAAATAAAATAAAATAAACCTAAACAAAATTAAATAAACCTAAAACCTAATCCTAAACCTAAACCTAAACCTAAACAAAACCAAACTAAACTAAAATAAATAAAATAAATCTAAACCCAAACTAAATAAAATAATCCTAAACTAAGCTAAACTAAACTAACTAAAACCAAAAATAAACCTAAACCTAAACCTAAACCTAAACCATAAACTAAAATAAATATAATCCAAAACCTAAACCTAAACCTAAATAATCTAAAACCTAAACCTAAACCTAAACCTACACTAAAATAAACCTATACCTAAACCTAAACTAAATAAACCTAAACCTAAATAAACCTAATCTAAACCTAAACCTAAACCTAAACTAAAACTAAATAAACTAAACCTAAAACTAAGTAAACTAAAAAAACAAAATAAACCTAAACCTAAATAAATAAACCTAAATAAACCTAAAATAAACCTAAACCTAAACTTAAATAAATAAACTTAAATAAATAAACTAAACTAATTAAACTAAAATAAATAAACCTAAATTGAAACCTAAACATAAACCTAAATAAACTTAAACTAAATAAATCTAAACCTAAACAAAAAAAAAAGCCTAATAAACTAAATAAACCTTAACTAAACCTAAAGCTAAACTAAACTAGAAAATAAAACCTAGACCTAAATAAACCTAAAAACCTAACCTAAACTTAACTATAATAAACCTAAACTAACCCTAAACCTAAACCTAAAATAAATAAACTAAACTAAACTAAATAAATAAACTTAAACTAAACTAAACCTAAACCTAACCTAAACAAAACTAAATTAAATAAAAAAGCTAAACCTAAACCTAAACTAAATAAACTAAAATACACCTAAACTTAAACCTAAACCTAAATCTAAACAAAATTAATAAATAAACAAAACCAAAACCTAAACCTAAATAAAATAAAACTAAACTAAACTAAAAAAACTAAACCTAAACCTAAACCTAAAATAAACCTACACCTAAACTAAACTAAAAAAATAAACCTAAAATAAAAAAAATAAACTTAAACCTAAACTAAACTAAAATAAAACATAAACTAAACTAAACTAAACTAAACTAAAATAAAATAAACTAAACCTAAAATAAATTTAAAACCTAAATTAAACTAAAAAATAATAAATAAACCTAACTAAATTAAACTAAACTAAACTAAATAAACCTAAACTTAAAATAAACTAAATAAACTAAATAAAAATAAACCTAAACTTAAACCTAAATAAAATCTAAACCTAAACCTAAACTAAATAAACTAAATAAAAATAAACCTAAACCTAAACCTAAACCTAAACTAAACTAAACTAAACTAATAAACTAAGTAAACCTAAATTAAACTAAAATAAACTAAATAAATAAACTAAATAAAATAAACTAACCTAAACTAAACCTAAACCTAAAAAATAAATAAACCTAAACTAAAAAATAAATAAACTAAACTAAATAAACTTAAATAAAACCTAAACCTAAACCTAACCCTAAACTAAGCCTAAACCTAAAACAAAACCTAAACCTAAACATAAAACTAAACCTGAACTAAAAGAAAAACCTAAACCTAAACTTTACAAACTAAATAAACCAAAACTAAACCTAAACTTATTCCTAAACTAAATAAATAAAATAAACTAAACTAAATAAACCTAAACCTAAACCTAAACTAAATAACATAAACCTAAACCTAAACCTAAACCTAAACTAAACTAAAATAAAATAAATAAATAAACTTAAACCTAAATAAAAAAACAACCTAAATAAACCTAAACCTAAACTAAAACCTAAACCTAAATAAATAACATAAACTAAATAAAATTAAAACAAATAAACCTAAACTAAACTAAATAGATCTAAAACCTAAACCTAAACCTAAACTAAAAAAAGCTAAATTAAAAAATAAATAAATAAACCAAAAATAAACCTAAACATAAATAATTCAAGTTTTAAACCAAAAATAAACCATAAATAAACCTAAATAGATCTACTTAAATGAAAACTTTTAAACTCTAATGTTGACCTCTGTAATTCAAGTTTCTCTTGGACTCCCTCTCTAATCTTATCAACAAGAAGAATGTCATCAACAAAAAACATACACCAAGATACATCTTCCCTAAATGCCTAAGAACATCCATAACTAAAGCATAAAAGATAAGGCCTTAAAGCGATCCTTGATGTAATCCAACCTAAATAGGAAAATATTTTATCAATCCTCCTTGTGTTTGGACACGTAATGCTCTAGTATACATATCCTTAATGACTTGAATATAACCAATATTAACTCCTTCTATTCTAGAGCTCTCCAAAGAACATCTCTTGAAACTTTATCATAAGCTTTCTCCAAATCAATAAATATCATATGTAGATCCTCCTTACTTTCTTTATACTTCTCCATCAATCCTCTTAACAAATGTATAGCATCCATAGTAGATCTACCGGCATGAAACCAAACCGACAGAGAAACTTTTGTATCACATCGTAACCTATGCTCAATTACTCTTACCCATAATTTTAATGTATGCCACATTAATTTAATTCCTCTATAATTTGCACACTCTTGTGCATCACCTTTATTCTTAAATATAGGAACCAATAAACTCATTCTCCACTAATCTGACATCTTTTTAGTCTTTAAAAGAACATTAAAAAGATTTGTAAGCTAAGAAATTCCTTTATCTCCTAAACATTTTCACACTTCTATTGAAATATCATCTAGTCTATTTTCCACATTTCATTTTCTTTAAAGCTTATCTAACTTCGATTTACTAATCGATGATAAAATAAAATTCTCTATTTTGTTTAGGTATTAAAGTTGCTAAAATCAATCATCCTTCATTAAAAAAGTTTATCAAAATATCTCATCCACCTATTTCCAATATCCTTTTCTAAGAAAAGCACTTTATTATTTTCATCCTTACACCTCACTTGAACTAGGTCTTTACTTCTCCTATCTCTTTGGTACTAACTTATACATACATCTTTCACATTCTTTGGTATCTAATCTATTATATAAATCACTAAAAGCTAAATATTTTGCATAAAATAAAATAAATAAACCTAAATAAATAAAATAAAATAAAATAAAATAAGAACCTAAACTTGAACCTAAACCTAAACCTAAAATAAAAACCTAAACATAAACCTAAACTAAATATAAAAATAAAAATAAACTAAATAAATAAAATAATAAACAAAAATAAAATAAAATTACATAAAAATAAATTAAATAAAAAATAAACCTAAACAAATAAACTAATAAAAAATAAACTAACTAAATAAATAAAAATAAACCTAAACTAGACCTAAACGAAATAAACCTAAACCTAAACCTAAACCCAAAATAAAATAAAACTAAATGAACGAAACTAAATAAACCTAAACCTAAACCTGAATAAATAAATAAACTAAATAAATAAACCTAAACCTAAACCTATATCTAAACTAAACTAAATAAACTAAAAACTAAATAATTAAATAAAAGTAAACCTAAACCTAAACTAAATAAAACTAAAAACAAAATAAATCAAAAAATAAAAATAACTAAACTATACTAAAATAAATATACCTAAAACAAAAAATAAACCTAAAATAAACCTAAATAAATATAAATAAATAAACTAAATAAACTAAACTAATAATATGAAAATAGAAACAAAAAATAAAAAAATAAATAAACCTAAACCTAAAAATAAAAAACCTAAATAAACCTAAACCTAAACCTAAACTAAAATAAACTAAAACCTAAACCTGAACCAAAATAAACTAAACTACAAATAAAAATAAACCTAAACCTAAATAAAACCTAAACCCTAAACCTAAACTAAACTAAATAAACCTAAAAATAAACCTAAACCTAAACTAAATAAAATAAACTAAACTAAAAAAACTAAAAATAAATAAACTAAATAAAAATTAAATAAAAGCTAAACCTAAAAACCTAAACCTAAATAAACATAAACGAAACTAAAATAATAGCTACACTAAACTAACATAAAAATAAACTAAAATAAAACCTAAACCTAAACTAAAAAAAATAAACTAAATAAATAAACAATAAAATAAACCTAAACCTAAACTAAGCTAAAAATAAAAACTTAAAAACTAAATAAAACTTAAACTAAAATAAAACTAAAAAATTAACTAAAGTAAAAAATAAATAAACCTAAACCTAAACTAAATAAAAAAATAAAAAATAAAACTAAACCTAATTTTTAAAAATCTTCAAAAAAAAAAAGCTCAAACCCTAAACCCTAAGACCCTAAACCTAAACACTAAACACTAAACCCTAAACCCTAAACCGTAAAACCCTAAACCTTAAACCCTAAACCTAAACCATAAATCATAAACCTAAACCCTAAACTAAACCTAAAACCTAAACCCTAAACCCTAAACCCTAAATAAAAAATGAAAAATACCCACCTCTAAACCCTAATCATAAACCTTAAACCCTAAACCCTAAACCCTAAACCCTAAATCTAAACCTAAACCTAAACCTAAAACTTAAACCTAAACCCTAAACCTAAACCTAAACTAAACTAACTAAAATAAAACCTAAATGTAAACTAAAAATAATAAATAAAATAAATAAACTTAAAATAAATAAAATAAAATAAAAATAAAAATAAATAAATAAATAAACTAAATAAGACAAACTAAACTAACTAAACCTAAACCTAAACTTAAACTAAACTAAAACACACTAAACTAAACAAAACCAAAACCTAAACTTAAACTTAAACTAAATAAAAAATAAAAAATAAATCTAAATAAACTAATAAAAAAACCTAAAACCCTAAACCCTAAACTTTAAACCCTAAACCATAAACCCTAAATAGTAAAACTCTAAAGCCTAAACCCTAAACCCTAAACCCTAAACCCTAAACCCTAAACCCTAAACCCCAAACCCTAAACCCCAAACCTTAAACACCAAACCAAAAACCCTCAAAACCTAAAAACCTAAACCAAAACTACATAAAATTTTAAAATAAAATAAATAAATAAACCTAAACCTAAATAAAATATAATAAATATACTAAAATAAAAACCTAAACTAAAATTTAATCTTAGACCTAAACCTAATCCTAAAAATGAAACAAAATAAAACTAAAAACTAAACCAAAATTAAATAAATAAAAACCTAAACTAAACTAAAAAAATAAAAATCCTAAATAAAATAAAACCCAAATGTAAAATAAAAGTATAATAAACCTAAAATAAAATAAAAATTGAATAAAAACCTAAACCTAAAAAATAAACCTGAAAATAAATAAAAAATAAAACCTAAACCCTAAACTAAAAAAAACCCTACATCTAAAATAAATAAAAGAAAATAAACCTAAACTAAAATAAATAAAACCTAAACCTAAACCGAAAATAAACTAAGCCTAAACCCTAAACTAAATATAATAAAATAAACTAAAAATAAACATAAACCTAAACTAAAAAATAAAACCTAGAAGTAAACCCAAAATAAAAACATTAAACCTAATCCTAAAAAATAAAATAAAAACCTAAACCTAAAAACTAAACTAAAATAAAAAAATTTAAACTAAAATAAATAAACTTAAAATAAATAAACTAAACTAAATAAAGAAACTTAAATAAAATTAAAAAATAAAATAAACTAACATAAATAAAAACTAAACTAAATAAACTTAAACCTAGCAATTTATTTAATTAAAAAAAAGCCTAAACCCTAAATCGTAAACCCTAAAACCTATATCTGAAACGTTAAACCCTAAACCCTAAACCCTATACCAAACCCTAAACCCTAAACCCTAAACCTACAACCCTAAACCTTAAACCATAAATCCTAAACCTAAACCCTAACCCCAGCCGTAAACCCTATAGAGCCTAAACTCTAAACCCTGAACTAACCTTAAACCCTAAGCTAACCGTAAACCCTAAAACCTAAACCCTAAAAACCCTAAACCCAAAGCCTAAACCGTAAACCCTAAATGGTCAACCCTAAAAACATAAAATCCTAAACCCAAACTAAATAAAACCTAAAAATAAAATAAATAAAAAACTTAAAACTAAATAAAATAAAAAAATAAAATAAAAATAAAATCTAAACTTAAACCTAAACATAAACCTAATACTAAAAATAAAATATAAAAATAAAAATAAAAACTAAACCAAAATAAAATAAATAAAAATGTAAACTAAACTAAAAAAATAAAATAAACCTAAAACTAATAACCTAAAAAAAAAATAAAACTAAACTTAAAATAAAAAAATAAAATAAACCTAAAGTAAAAGAAAATAAAACTAAATAAAAACTTAAACCTAAAAAAAAAGAAAATAATAACCTAAAAAAGATATAAACCCTAAACTAAAAAAAACCTAATCCTCAAATAAACAAAATAAAATAAAATTAAACCTAAATTAAAATAAACTAAAAAAAAGAACTATAACCACCTAAACTTAAAAAACTAAACCAAAACCAAAATAAAATAAAAAAACTAAAATAAACCTAAACCTAAACTAAAAAATAAACCTAAAATAAAACTAAAATAAAACCTAAACCTAAACCTAATAAAACTAAAATAAAACCTAAAACTATAAAATAAACTAAAAATAAAACTAAACTAAAAATATAAACATAAACATAAACCTAAACCAAAAAATAAACTAAAATAAAAAACCTAAACTAAAATGAATAAAGCTAAAATAAATAAACTAAACTAAATAAAAACAAAAAATAAACCTAAAAGAAATAAACTAAAGTAAATAAAAAATTAAATTAAATAAACTAAATAAACCTAAATCTATTGGTTCACTTAATTTAAAAAAAACTAAAACCCTAAACCCTAAACCCTAAACACTACTTTAAAACCTACTAAAGCCTAAACACTAAACACTAAATCCGAAATCCTAAACCCTAACCCTAAACCTTAAACCATAAAACCCTAAACCCTAAACCTTAAACCCTAAACCATAAACCCTAAACACCTAAAAACCTAAACCAAAACTAAATAAACCCTAAAAATAAAATAAATAAATAAACCTAAACCTAAATAAAATAAAAAAACCAAAAAAAAACTAAAACCTAAACCTAAACCTATATATAAAATAGAAAAAAATAAAAATAAACTAAAATAAAATAAACAAAAACATAAACTAAACTTAAAAATAAAATAAACCTAAGAATAAAAAAACTAAATGTAAAATAAAAATAAAATAAACCTAAAATAAACTAAAATAAAAACTAAACAAAAACCTAAACGTAAAAAATAAACCAAAAAAGAAAACCTAAAAATAAATAAAAAAATAAAACCTAAACCCTAAACTAAAAAAAGAAAATTTAAACCTAAAATCAAAATAAAATAAAATAAACCTAAACTTTAACTAAAATAAATTAACTTAAAATAAATAAAACCTGAACCTAAACCTAAAATAAACTAAAGCTAAACCTGAACTAAATATAATGAAATAAACAAAAAATAAACCTAAACCTAAACTAAAAAATAAAACCTAAAAGTCAATCTAAAATAAAAACCTAAAACTTAAGCCTAGAAAATAAATTAAAAATAAAACTCAACTAAAAATAAACCTAAACCTAAACTAAAAAAATAAAACCAAAAAATCCTAAAACCTAAACTTAAAAAATAAAATAAAACCTAAACCTAAACCTAAAAAATAAAAAAAATAAAGCCTAAACCTAAAAAAAATAAAATAAAAGATAAACTCAACCAAAAAAACTAAACTTAAACTTAAACCTAAAAAATAAACTAAAATAAAAAACCTAAACTAAACTAAATGAAAATAAAAAATAAAATTAATAAAAATAAAAAATAAATTAAATTAAAATAAATAAAAAATAAACTATATAAACTAATTTAGCCTAAACCTACTGGTTTACTTAATTAAAAAAAACCATAAGCCCTAAATCCTAAACCCAAAATCCTAAATAAAAAATTAACCCTAAACCCTAAACTATAAACTTTCAATAGTAAACCTACTACCTACAACCCTAAATCCTAAACCTTAAACGCTAAGCCCTAAACCCTAAACCCTAAACCCTAAACCCTAACCCTAACCCTAAATGCTAAACCCTAAAAGCATAAACTCTGACACCTTAAACTCTAAACCCTAAACCCTAAATACTAAATCCTAAACCCTAAACCCTATCCCTAAATCCTAAACCTTAAACCCTAAACCCTAAACCCTAAACCCCAAACCCTAAACCAAAACCTAAACCTTAAGAATGAATGAACCTAACAAAAGGAACATCACTCAACCACCCAATCTATTAGTGGAGGCTGAGGCAGTATTGGTGGTGGGGATCTGGGTGTTGGTGGATATCATGGTGGTCATGTGGTTAAAGCGATGGAGGTTATAGCCATGGAGGTCATCTCCATTATGTCTTATTATGTCTCAAATTCTCATTTACTTCAAGTATACTAAAGTTAATTTTTATACATCTTAAGCATGTCTTTTTTAGGTCTACCTCTACCTTTCTTAACATAAGGCAAATCTAATAGATATACTCTCCTAACTGGGTCATTGGACGACTAACACTTTATGTGGCCAAACCATCTAAGGTGACTCTCTCTAATCTTATCTACCACTAGAGCTACTCCAACTTTTTCTTAAACTTATCATTTTGCATATTATCTTTAAGAGTAAATCCACTCATCCACCTAAGCATCCTCATCTCATGCTTCTCTTTTATTGGCCAACATTCTGCACCATAAATCATTACAGGACTTACCACCATCTTATAAATTTTCCTTAAGTTTATACATTTCTATCACATAAAGCCAAATGCATTCCTCCACTTCAACCATCCAACTTGAATTCCACTAATAACATCTCCATATATTTCACCATCATTTTGAACAATAAAGCATAAATATCTGAATCGCTCTTTTAATGACTTGTTCACTTAATGTCACAAAACTACCACTAGAACTTTTATAACTAAAATTACACTCCATATATTCAGTTTTAGATCTACTTTAATGAAAATTTTTAGACTCTAAGGTTAACCTCTATAATTCAAGTTTCTCATGGACTCCTTCTTTACTCTTATCAATAAGAAGAATGTCATCAGCAAAAACCATATACCAAGGTACATCTTCCTATAAATGCCTAGTAAGAACATCCACAACTAAAGAAAAAAAGATAAGAGCTTAAAGCAGATCCTTGATGTAATCCAACTAAAATAGGAAAATATTTTGTCAATCCTCCTTATGTTTGGACACAACTAACAACTCTAGTATACATATCCTTAATGACTTGAATATAACCAATATTAACTCCTTTATTTTGTAGAACTCTCGAAAGAACAACTCTTCAAACTTTGTCATAAGCTTTCTCTAAATCAATAAATATAATATGTAGATCCTCCTTGCTTTCTCTAAACTTCTCCATCAAATCTCTTAATAAATGTAAAGCATCCATAGTAGATCTATCTGGCATGAAACCAAACTGATTGTGAGAAACTTTTGTATCACATCGTAACTTACTCTCAATTACTCTCTCTCCCATAATTTTAATGTGTAACATATTAACTTAATTCCTCTATAATTTGCACACTATTGTGCATCACCTCTATTCTTAAATATAGGAATCAACAAACTCTTTCTCCACTCATCTGGCATCTTTTTAGTCTTTGAAATAAATTTAAAAAGATTTGTAGGCCAAGCAATTCCTTGATCTCCTAAACATTTCCACACTTCTATTGGAATATCATTAAGTCCTACTATTTTTTCACATTTCATTTTCTTTAAAGCTTCTCTAACTTCAAATTTACTAATATGTGAAAAAAACAAAATTCTCTATTTTTGTTTAAGGTAATAAGGTTGCAAAAATCAATCGTTTCAAATCATTCATTGAAAAGTTTATCAAAATACATCATCCATCTATTTTCAATATCCTTTTCCAAGAAAAGCACTTTATGATTTTCATCCATAATACACCTCAATTGAACTAGATCTTTACTTCTCCTATCTCTTTGGTTAGCTAGCTTATACATACATCTTTCACCTTCTTTGGTATCTAATCTATTGTATAAATCACTAAAGGCTAAATTTTTTGCATCATATATTGCTTTCTTAGAATCTCTACATGCAACTTTATATTTTTCCCAATTCACTAAGTTTTTACATCTAAACTAAGTTTTATAACAACACTTCTTATTAATTTATTATTTCTTGCACATTCTGACTCCACCACCAACTATTTTTATTAAAAGAAGTTTTTCCTTTTGATTCTCCAAGCACATTTTAGCAACTTGCTTAATTTCACTTGCTAATTTTTTCCATAAACATTAGCTTCCTTATGAACAACCTAAATTCTAAGCTCTTGGAGCTTGTTCTTAAAAAAAAATTTTATTAGTGCTCTTTAAGTGACCCCATCTAATCCTAAAATAATAATTTGATTTATTTTTCATCTTCCAATCTTTCATCTTAAAATCTAAAACTAATAATCGATGTTGGGTATTTAAACTTTGACTTGGAATGACCTTACAATCTTTACAATCTAAATGATCTATTTTTCTTATCAAAAAATAATCAATCTGTGTTTTACTAGATCAATTTTTATAAGTAATAATATGCTCATCTCTTTTCTTAAATAAAATATTAGCAACTACAAAATCATAGGCTAAAGCAAAATTTAATATATACCTACCTTCTTTATTAGGCACTTCAAATTCATAACCACGATGAATACTTTTAAGATCTTCTGGCAATCAACCAACATGTCCATTTAAATCTCCTCCAATAAATACTTTTTCTTCAAGAGGTATCTTTTGTATTAACCCCTCAAATTCATTCCAAAATTTCTCTTTTAAGCCTACATCCAAACCCACTTGAAGAGCATAAACACTTATAACATTGATAATCTTAGTATCAATAATAATTCTTATAGTTATAATTTTATCTCAGCATCTATTAATATGTATAACATTATTCTTCAAACCTTAACCTATAATCTCACCTATGCCATTTCTAATCCGACTTCTACCTGAATACCAAAGTTTAAACCCTAAACTATCTATCTCCTTGGCTTTCTTCCCAACACATTTAGTTTCTTGAACACATAAAATATATATCTTCCGATGAACCATAATATCTATTAATTTCATTAGTTTACCTAAAAGAGAACCTATATTCCAAGTTCCTAACTCAATTCTAGTTTCATGGACTAACTTCTCGATCCATCCATCCATAATGTGGGAACCATTAGTATTTAACACGCACTTGATGTCCATGATCCACATTTTCACTATATCGTGCCATGCAAAGGTCGCTTTGGGGATGCCATAACATTAACATAATATTTTGAAGGATTCATGTCATGACTAATTCACAAGTTTTACATAAATAAAATTAAAACTAAACCTAAAAAAAAATAAGATAAACTTAAAATAAAATAAAATAAAACCTAAATAAAAACATAAATAAAAAAATCAATAAAAAATAAAACCTAAACCCTAAATTAAAAATAACCTAAACCTAAAATAAAAATAAAATAAACCTAAACTTAAACTAAAATAAACTAAACTAAAATAAATAAAACCAAAACCTAAAATAAATAAAACTAAACCTAAACTTAAAGCTAAACCTAAACCTTATATAAAATAAGATAAGCTAAAAATAAACCTAACGTAAACTAAAAAATAATTCTTAAAATAAACCAAAATAAAACCTAAAACCTAAACCTAAACCTAAAATAAAAAATAAAACCTAAACCAAAAAAAAATAAAATAAAAATAAACTGAACTAAAAATAAACCTAAACCTAAACTTAAAAAATAAACTAAAATAAAAACATAAACTAAAATAAATATACTAAACTAAATAAAAACAAAAATAAACCTAAATATAAGTAAAAAATAAAATAAACTAAAATAAATAAAAAGTAAACTAAATAAACCGAAAACTTAGGAGTTTACTTAATTTGAAAGAAACTAAAAAATAATATAATAATAAAATAATAAAAAACCTTAACCCTAAAGCTTAAATGCTAAAAGTAACCATAAACCCTAAACCCTAAACCCTAAACCAACAACCCTAAACCCTAAACCCTAAACCTTAAAACCCTAAACACTAAACTCTAAACCCCAAACTCTAAACCCTAAACCCTAAACCCTAAACCCTAAAACCTACAACCCTAAACACTAAACACTAATCCTTAATCTTGTGTTAAGGAATCCTAAGTCTTAAAATTCTAATGCAAAATGTAACTCAAATAAACTAAATCAATTTCCAAAATATAAAGCCCAACTATAGGATAGTTTGAGATGCTCATTAGGTTTCCTAACATCATGGGCATCTCCTACTTATGTCTCATTTTGGCTTCGATAATAATTCCCTCTTTTGATCAATCCCATTTTGATCTTCAAACATAAACCAATTGATTGATAGTCCTTTCCTACTGAAATTTTTAGAGACAATGATCATTTATCTTAATCAAGAGTTTTCCTAAGGGAGCCCGTCCCTTGGGATGTAATTATCTATGGGGGCTTGCCCCTGTAGGGACCTTAACAAACCCAGTTTAAAATAAATCCTACTTTACTTTTTCATGTAAAGTAGTTGAAGAATCTCTGATACATATGCAGACCCACCATCCTTAGGAGACCTTATTGAGGTGATTAGGTCAATTAAAGGGTAGTGACTTATATCTTTCAAGATAGTACACTATACCTTGATGACATTCTTGATCACCTGAATAAGTACATCTTTGGATCTACGTGGCATCCTAAAAAGATGATTTTCTATAAGGGTCATGTCCTCTTTCATTTCTCACCAACATATTTGAAAGGCGACTCTGAGACCCCTATAGAAACTTTTAACCATAGATTTTTCTTGCGACTCTGCTGGGGATGGTTCCTCTCTCCATCTTTGGTAAATGATCATTATCTTTGAGTATTGATAGTGGGTTTATACTTTGGTATAAATTCAAGAATATCCTTCTTTCTATTGGCACTTAGCTCATTTCATTCTTGAGTTGAGTTAGCCAACATCTTTAGGTTTTAGGACTTCATTCCTTGTTGGTCTTAAAACCCCTGTTGGGTTCTTAAATGGGTAAAATGAAAAGATCTAAATAAAAAGAAACATCTTTAAGACTTCCTCTTATCATTTTTATGATAAGGAAAGGTTCATCCTAAAATAATAATTCTTCCATAAAGAACTTTGCATTTTCAAAAGAACCTTTTCAAAAAATGCACTTAATAAAATATTTTCCACAAAATTTTGTCACCTTCATTTAACAATTCCCATAATTGTTACATGTAGGGATTTTCAAAAAATAAAATTAATAATATTTTTCAAAAGCACAAATGAACATCTTCCTTCACTTTGATGAATATTTCATTTTCAAAATATATGAACAATCATCTTTTCAAAATCACAATAATAATCATAAAATTTTCAAAAGCATACATGAATTTTTTCTATTTCAATACACTCACACTTATTGAATAGAAAGTTCATTTGTAAATAAAATCAAAATTTTCAAAAAGTGCACATGAACATCTTCATTTAATATACTTAAGTTTGTTAAATGAAGATTTCTTCCCAACTATAAATAAAATATCTTTTAGAAATCCCACTTAAAAAATATCTCACATATGTTTTAAGTTGGAATTCCACTATTTCAAAAGTAACAATCACACACAAAAAATTCATATTTCAAAAATAAAATTGATCTCCATGCCACAATACCTAAATTTGTTGAATGGAGGTCCCCTTTTTTAAAAATTAAAATTCCAAAAATCATATTTCAAAAAAAGTTCAAACATACATTTGGAACCTCACTTAGCATACTCAAATTTTCTAAGTGAAGTTTTCAAATCCAAAAATCAAATAAATCAACAATAATATTTCAAAGTTTTCAAACAACATTTGAACTTCATTTAACATACAAATTTGTTAAGTAAAGTTTCCAAAAATCCAAAAAAAAAAAAAAAAAAAAAAAATTTCAAACAACATTTTGGAATTTCACTTAACATACCCAAATTTGTTAAGTGAACTTTCTAAATCAAAATCAAAATCAACAATCATATTTCAAAATTTTCAAACAATATTTGGAACTTCATTTAACATACCCAAATTTGCTAAGTGAAGTTTTCAAATCCAAAATCAAACATTTTTCAAAACATATTTTGGAACCTCACCTAGCATTTTCTAAGTGATGTTTCCAAAGTGAAAACAAAAATTTCTCAAACAACTTTAAAATTCTTCCTTAGCATACCAAATTTGAAGGAGAAGTTTCCATTTTCAAAACCAAAAATGAAATCAAAATTGTAAGCACACCATTCAGAATTTCTATTAGCATACTCAAATTTGCTAAGTGAAATTTCCATTTCACAAAACCAAGTGGGATTTCACCTTTAGCATACCAAATTTGCTAAAGTTAGATTTCCACTTTCAAAACACATCAAAAATAATATGAAGCACTTTAGGATCCCCTTAGCATACCAAATTTTCTAAGGGTTATACCCATTTCAAAAATCAAAACATTCCAAACAAATGAAACACTTAAGATTTTCTTAGCTTACCTAAATTTGCTAAGAATTCTATTTTCAAAAATTAAACAAAATACACTTAGATTCTTCACTAAGCATACCTAAATTTGCTAAGTAAGAATTCCAAAATTTTCAAAGTCAAAACAAAATTCACAAAAAGAAATAATCACTTTTACTTCACTTAGCATACCTAAATTTGCTAAGTAAGTGAAATTCGAAATCAATCAAACAAAACAAAATCATTTGAGCTTTACTTTATCATACCCAAATTTGTTAAAGGAAAGGGTCCTCAAAATCACAAAAATTCAAATTCAAGAGATCAATGAACCTATGGAAGCATCCTATCAAAAATTTTGAATCCATATTTCAACATACCTAAATTTGTTGAAGTTTGGATTCATATTCAAATTCCTCTTTCAATCAATCTTCTTAAATCAATTTAAACCCCACTTAACACTTCCAAGTTGTTGGATGTGGGTTCAAATCTTCAAAATTCAAAATTCAAAATCTATGGAGATAGAAAATTGATACAAGTTCATTGCTCATTGTAGATTCTTTTCAGCGAAGAGTTCAGTTTCTATTTTGGATATGGTCGGTTCCCAATTTGTCTTCACCTTCCCTTACAGTATGAATCTAACTTTAGATTAGGTTGACTTCCCCCCGTCTAGACCATACCCACTTGATTCACTTTGGCCAAGATTTGAGGGGGCCAAGATCACTTGTGCGGGCATTCCCTTCACCACAATCACAGGTGAAGGGCGTAAGTGGTCATCGTGATAGACTTACCATCGATTTGGATGTCTCTCATCAAGAGGAAAGTTATGGCGCACATAGACTTCATAGATAGTATCGATACCAATCCAGTTCGCTCATCCCGAGTTGCCCATGTTTTGCGCAAGACCTACCATCTGTACCCTCCAAGGGTAAGGCTCCTCTAGTTTCAGGGCTTGCCTCCCCCACATTTGAATATGGGTCTAGCTTGCACTCCTCTCATCCTACCCACACCCAACATAGGAACAAGAATCGTATGATCAAATGGTTCCACACTTGGATAGCTAGGGAGCTAGAGGAAGCAACTTGATCAGCCATGGATGAGTCTCCCATCACTTCACTATTAGCAGAAAACCTTCTTTAAGGATCCGCGTAAAGGGATGCTAAGAGGATTCATTCATCACCTCCTAAAGTGGTGCACTTGTAGAGTTTGGGAGTAGGAGGTCATGCCTACTGATCTATTCTATGCCGTGTAGGAGCATACACACTCGAGATAGTGACTTTGATCTATTATCCCCAGTAGCATAGGGAGGCAGATTCATCAGGAGAGGGCCCATGAGGCCCATTCATCACATATTACTAGCAGAGAGCAATGGAGGTTCAGCCGTCAGTCATCCGCTTCTACTTTGGTTGATGTTCTAGCTCGGCATGCTATGCACGCTGACCATAATGATAGCATTCTTCTCACCGGGACTAGCCACCATAGGAGGCTAGTTCCAGTGCATAGAGAGTCGATGGTGTCTCCACCCCACCACTCTACCCCTCTTCCTCCATTACTGATACAGGTTACAACATCTCCCATTCCATCTAAGGCCATGAAGGCGATCCGGGAAAAACATACCCGCGGATGACTATGACCAAGGGATCCTACTCCTCTTACACCACCCATTATGGTAGGGTCGAGCTCTCCTGCTTGACCTTCTACCCCAGTGGTGGTGCAAAAGGAGTGGCACTGAGCATCGTGGTGCTCCTTCACCAACTCTATTAAATGAGAGAGATGATACATCACATATATTCTAGATGACAACGCTATAGAGGATCATCCTAGGATTGTTACCCTATTACGAAGTAGTCAAGAGAATCATTCTTCTAGTGAGTAAAGTTCACAGATTGACTCCCGTGATAGAAAGTGGTGCCTCAACATGATATCACCGCCTCTAAACTTTATACTATGAGTTAGCTCATTCCTTATGAGATAGTTGCACATTATTTTATGGAGAAGAAGGAGATCTTAGGGTATGATGGTCGATGAAGAGAGAGAGTCGCCTTGATCCCAATGAAGATGACTTGATGGGAGATTCAACTAGAGTATGCATGGTCGATACTAGAGGATCTCTTCTTAGGGAGCAACAGGCCATGGAAAGTGATGAGGTTGATTAAGAGTACACTATAGAATGAGCCCAACACCTTAGACTTTAGTTAAGGCAAAAGTATGAGAAGATTGATAGGATGGAAAATCAGTAGTGTCAAAAAACAAGCCTCTCATCCTATTACGATGTCACTGAAGCTAGTGCATGTATTAGAAAGACTCTACCTCCCATTGAGCAAGGTAGCACTAGTATAGAAGGTAGTGGTACCTCCATAAGAAAAGATCTAAAATCCATGGTTGAGAAGTAGGTGAAGGATGCTTTGGCTTAAGCCCAAGGAGGATCATCGATTCCAAAGGGTAGACCCTACCTAGAGGAATTTGATGCTATCCAATATACCAAGGGTTTCGTGCCTCCTTCTTTAAAGAAATTTGATGGTGGAACCCAGGCATATAGCTCACTTAGAGCTATTAAACAGTGGCGAGATGCTTTACTCTTGACTCTTAGAGCCTAGCGTATTTTTTGATTGGCAAACTCCAATGGTTCAAGAAAGATATTTGTTGAGTGAGAAACTCTTCATCAAGAGATTTTCTAGAGCGAAAGGGTTACTATAGGTGATCTCGTTATAGCACAACAGCACTCTGGTGAGTCACTTGTTGATTATATTCTCTGATGGTGCAACTTGAGTTTGAAGTGTGAACCACAGTTGTCCGAACAACATGCCATTGAGATTCTCTTGAAGAATATTCATGGCCCGGTTGCCTTCATGCTTAAGGGCTTCACTACCAAGACATTTGAGAAGCTAATAAACAAGGAGGCTAGTCTACAAGGAGAGGCTAAATAGTTGCCTTTTCCAGATCAGTTGCCCAAGAAGAAATCCTAAAAGGTCTATGAGAAGAAATCATGAGAAGTAGCTGCGGTTGACAAGGGGAAGCAGCCAGCTAGAGATTAATCTAAGAGACCATGACCTTAGCAGCCTCCACCTCCTTTACCACCTCGAGGTAACCCCATCTACCACCAGCCTCCATCCAGACAACCATGCTCACAACCAGAAGAAGATGCATACATTCAACAAAGTCTATGGTCCACCTACTCTTTTAGATAAGTTAAACAAACCTAATCCTTTTAAGAGGGAGGTAATTAGGAAAGTCTTTAAGAATATCTTAAAGAAACGATTTTACTACCAGCCTGACCTGAGAAAAAAGTAGGCAAAGTCATGATCCAAACTTTTGCCCTTACCACTATATGAGGCCATGTTGGAGGATTGCTTCACATTCAAGGACTGGCTTGAACATAGTTTCAAGTTATCCCAAAGGAATACCTTGTGGAACAACCTTCCAATTCCATTAGGGTAATCCTTGGGTATACAAGTGATCCTATCAAAACCAAAGAAGGTTGGGATATTTCTTTGTCTAAAACCTCTAAGAAAATAATTAAGATTACAAGAAGCTTTCCTTGTGTGCTTGAGCAAACCTCCAACACCAAGGAAGGTTTGCAAGTTGCCGCTAACTCTAAAGGTGGGAGCTCAGAAGAGAGAAGCAAAGATGTGTCGCCCTAGGATAGCCCTTTAGCATAGCCATCGATTGTGTCCAGCCTCCTACCTTCAGTTGTAGGTTCCACACCGATGACTTCTTCCATTTCATCTATCTCTTCTATTTCTTCTACTAGTAGAACTCTTGTATCAGCAGATAAGGGCATCAAATCCCTTACTCCACTCACTCTACTTGACTTCTACTTTGTACCTCCAAATAATTCCAAGAAATTGAAGAATAAAGTTAGTTTGAATTATATATATGTCTCTTCTAATGAGTTATCTTCTTCTATTCCTAACGATAAATCTTCAAGTCTAATTAACTATAATAATTCTGATCTTCCTTCTCGAGAGTTGGATCTTTCACTCAATAATAGGGTTCACCTCTTGAGATAGATTTAGAATCATCTGATTCTGAGAGTCCCATAGGAGAAGTTATAGGTGAGTCTGAAGTGCAGGTAGAACCTTCTACCACCTTGCCTCAAGACATTAT
Source organism: Cymbidium sinense (assembly GCA_021442155.1). Taxonomy (NCBI): domain Eukaryota; kingdom Viridiplantae; phylum Streptophyta; class Magnoliopsida; order Asparagales; family Orchidaceae; genus Cymbidium; species Cymbidium sinense. Next base: position 59,664 of record JAKCPB010001305.1, read on the forward strand.
CGAAGTTAACCTCCATAGTGGCAAGGTTCTACCTCTAAAGCACCTAGATAGGGAAATAAGTCATTGGTACAAGATCAAGAAGCCCTTCCAAGTGATGCTCCACCCTTTGATATGCTTGTGGAAGACCAGCCGAAGGTAGACTACGACATCATTCCTCATCTAAGAAAGTTATCATCTAAGCTAAGCATATACGATACCCTTATCTTATCCAAAGAGATGAGGGAATCACTAATCAAGACAATCCTTCATCCTAAAATATTCTTAGCTCAACTGATCGCTATAGGTGAGGAAGCACACTATACAAAAGAAGCCCAAGGCATCACCTTCATAGATGAAGACCTTCTACTAGTGGACTTGGAGCACAACCATCCTCTATACATCACAGTCGACATGGACAGGTTCAAACTCAACAGGGTTCTCATGGATTTTGGTGTATCAGTGAATATTATGAGTCTAAAGACCCTTACCTATTTGAAGATCAACATCTCTACACTCTGAGGAGATAGGATGATGTTGAGAGGATTCAATGATCAAGGTGAGCGAACTTTAGGTTCTATAGTGTTACCATTGGAGATCAGTGACTAGAACACTAAAGCTAAGTTCTACATCATTGATTTGAAAACCTCATTCACTTCTTTGCTTGGTAGGCCTTGGATGCATCAGAACAAGATCATTCCATCCTCCCTCCAACAGTGCATCAAGTTCATAAAAGATGGAATTGAGTACCATGTCAACGGGGATGAAAAGAAATTTTTAGTTAGAGAGATTGAGATCTATGAGGATGCAACCTACTATCTTGCTCAAAACACCCTTTCTCATGAACTTGGACAAAATTCAAATGCAAATATAAAAGCAAAAGAAAAGATAAAAGAAAAATAAATGTCTAAGTGAGCAAGAAAGGGGAATTGAAGAAGAAGTGGACCCGCATATCATATTCCACCCACGCTCATTCCATTATATATGTGGAGTGATGGCTCAACCTCTACCGTAGGGAGAAAGAGGCGCCAAAGGTGGGAGACCCCTAGTTCTCTCACCAATGAGGTCATGTTCTAGTTCATAGGAGTACCTCTACTATTCATATAGACTTGGAATCCAACTTAGAGGATAATTCTAATGTGATTAGTATACTAGCCAACCCCTCTCAGCGGATTCCATTGGAGGTGACTTTTGATCCAGCCAGAAATGAAAACTAGGCCTCCAGCAAAGTATTCAATCAGTTTATGTGAAACTATAGCGGTTGGAACCTTAGCTCTAACCTCACTTACATCTCAAAGTTGAAGGTTTAGTAGTTAAGGAAGTCCCTAAGTCTTCAAAGACATGAAGTAGAAGAGTTCTTTGGGTTCATCATCCTCAAGTCCGAGTTGATGTAGACTTGAGGAAGATACTTTTAAAGAATTAATGGAATTACCTTTTGACTTTTACTCACCTTGTGTTCAAAATCTTATACATAAAGGTTTAGTTCCTCACATATGGTCCAAGCACAGGTCATAATACTTTGAAAAGCTATGGAACAACATAGGAAAGCACAAAGCAAGACTAGATTCGACATTGTCGATGATGAAGATTATCGTTGTTACCAACCATAGAGTTTGATAGTTTCTTCACACATCCCCAACTCTCCTGAGAATGTCTGTTTAGAAACTTTAGATGATCTAGATGATCTTCAAGTTAAAGAGGCACCACCATAATTTGAAGAGGAGATTCATTCAACAATCGACAAGCTTAAATAAATCAATCTCAGAAAGATGAAAATCCTCGCCCGACATACATCAGTTCATTGCTGAATGAAGAAGAAACCAATGACTTAGTTATGCTATTGACCGAGTTTAAAGACTACTTTGCATGGAGTTATGAAAAAATGGCTGAATTATCTCCTAACGTAGTAGTCCACAAGCTAGCAATAGACCCTAATGTTACCACTATTAAGCAAGCTCCTAGACGCATGGGATTAGAAATTAAACAAATGTGTCATTTCAAGTCAAGAAACTGATTGATCCGGTTTCATCGGAAGAAAAATATCCTACCCGTTAGCTAGTGTCATCCCGAAAGAAGAATGGCCAAATTCATATGGATCAATTTTAGGGACTTAAATAAGGCATGTCCTAAGGATGAGTTTCCTCTTCCTATACCAAAATTAATGGTGGACATTGCCTCATCTCATTCAGTCTTTTCTTTCAAGGTTGGATCATCTGGCTACAACTAAATCAAGATGTCTCTTAAAGATGAGAGAAACACTGCTTTCTGAACCCCGATCAAAATCTTCCATTATAGGGTCATGCCTTTCAACCTTAAAAATGCTTGTTCTACATACCAATGGGCCATGACTCAGATCTTTAATGAACTCATCCATCATCAGGTTGAGTGCTATGTTGATGATCTAGTAGTCAAGATCAGAAAAGGAAGACCACCTCTTTGACTTGAGAGTAGTTTTCAAATGATTAAGATAATATAACCTCAAAATGAATCCCCTGAAGTGTGCATTCGGAGTCGCTTCAGGAAAATTCCTTGGTTTATTTGTTAACATCGGAATAGAAATAGATCGAAAAGAAAGCTATCTTAGAAATGCCACCTCCTAAGAGTTTAACTCAACTCGAGATCCTTTCAAGGATGGTCGGTGATCTAAGATGCTTTATCTCAAACCTATCGTGGAGATGCAAATTCTCAAAGACTTGTCAAAAGGATGCCAAGTTCGGGATGATAAGCATGCCATTCAAAGACATCAAAGAGTACTTGGTGAAGCCGGCTCTAACAGCCCCTATCTGCAGGCCACTAATCTTTATACCGCTACATTGATGACTTTCTGCTCGGCCCAAGCCAATGATGGGAAGGAAAGTGCTCTCTACTACCTCATCATTGTTTAATCCTAGCGGAAACCAAACTATCTTTTATTGAAATATTGAATAGTTTTGATCTTTACATCTCAAAAGTTATGACACTATATGCTTTCTTATAAGGTGAACTTGATCTCTCAAACTAATCCACTGTAATATCTCATGACACAGCCAATGCTTTATAGATGTTTGGCTCATTGGTCCATGATACTCTCACAATTTTATATCACATTTGTACCCCTCCGTGAGGTAAAAGGATAGGCACTAGAAGATTTCTTAGCAGCACACCCACTTCCTGTTGATTCTTAGTGGCGATCTCCCGATGAACAAATTATGAACTTAGGGAGGCCATTAACCAATGAGATGTATTTTGATGGTGCTTCTTTTAAAGGTGAAGCACCATGATCTATTCTCCCAAGAAAGGCAAGGGTAGGAATAGCTCTTCAAACTCTAAACTGTAATATGATGAGATTCTCATACTATCTTTTCAACCCCTGTGCCAACAATAAAGCTGAGTATGAGATTTTGATTGCCAGTTTAGAGTTAGTCATCACTATTAATGTCAAGAGCGTCAACATCTTTGGGGATTCTCAGTTGGTCATCAACCAGATTGTTAGGTCCTACTAGGTCCTCAAACATAAGCTTCATCATTACTATGTGTATACCATGAAGCTTTTGGCCAAAATTCTTGAAGTCACCATCTACAAGGTTTCCTGAGTAGAGAACATAGTAGCAGATGCCTTGGCTGAACTTGCCAAAGAATTAGAATGTCCGGAAGATGAGTCCATTTCAATAAGGGTCTAAAATAGATAAGTCCTATCCCTTATTGATTCTGAACTCATCGAGAGACTTTCTCTTAAATGGGAGGTTGCCGTTGCTAAAATGGACAAGGAGCTGGATTGGAGGTAACCATTCATAGACTATTTGAACACTAGCAAACTATTTCAAGAAAATTCACAAGTCCATCAGGTGAAATAGAGAGCTCTCTCATATGCTCTTGTTGATGGCACCCTGTATCGCCGGTCCTTTGATCAAATGTGATTACGTTATTTGGACAAACATGAAACATGGAATTATAATGAGGTACACTCTTATCTCTGAGCCCATCAATTAGTCTAAAGATGAAGATGAAGATCAAAAGACTTAGATATTACTAGCCTTATGATCACGATTGCATGGACGTAGCTAAGAGATGCCATCGTCGTGCACGGTATGGTTCTTCACCCAACATTCTACACCTACTTTGGCTTCATGGCCATTTGAGTGTTGGAATACCGACATTATAATTTGATCGATCCTCCTTCCTCCAAGGGGCATCTTCATCTTAGCTACTACTTTTCCAAGTGGGAGAAAGCCATCCCACTCGAAGAGGTCACAACTCACCATGTGCTTCAATTTTTCAGGAATCATATCGTATATAAGTTTGGGGTGCCTCGACAAATTATATTTGATAATGGTACTGCATTCAAAAGCATGAAGATCAATAATTTCTCCAAAAGACATGGTATAGATTGGAGATACTACACCATCTACTACCCAGAGCTAATAGTTTAGCAGAAGCATTCAACAAAACTCTCATCCAGATACTGAAGAAGTCTCTTGATGAGGACAAACGATAGTGGAATGAGCAGTTGGTTGAAGTTTTGTGGGCCTACCGCACCACATTATGAACTCCAACTCAGTCTACTCCATTTTCCTTAGTGTATGGGTCTGAAACCATTCTTCCTTTAGAAGTTCAACTCCCATCACTAAGGATAGCATTGGGTAACAAGATCACTACAAAGCAGAATGCAAAGTTGCATTTAGAAGAGCTTGAAGGTTTGGAGGAGAGTCATCTACGGGCATGCTAGAATCTCAAGTTGTACAAGGCCAAAATGATTCAAGTTCACAATCTTGGCCCAAGTCTTTCAGTAGAGAACTTGTGTTAGTCCTAAGGAGACCAATTTTTGCCCGTTGAAAGATGGGAGGAAAGTTTGAACCCACTTGGGAAGGCCCTTATGTGATAGAGAAGGCTTACCAAGGAGTATCTTATCAGCTTATTGATTGTAAAGGAGAACACCCAATGCTTTAGATTAATGGGCTCTATCTAAACTTATTTAAAAACATATCATTAACAAAAAGAACATAATCTGATTCCATTCATCAAATCTTCTCTTCTTTCGAAGTGTTGTTTGCTTATCTTGCGAATTCACCATGACGTGTTTAGGGTAGCTGTAAGAGTACCCCGGTGGCATCCTATCCCTCTTTCACAACATAAACACAATCTCCCGATGCTTTTAGGATAGGTGTAAGATAACTTGAGAGGTATCCTATTTCGATTAACATAACTAAGTTAGGTGTGAGAGAACCCAAGCAACACCATTTCTTGGTGGGAATTCTTGTTACCATCCGTGCCATCATTTCATAATTCCTTGGCGTGTTATAAGGTAAGTGTAAGAGTCCCCCAAAGGCATCCTATTCCTTTTAACACATGCATAAAATAAACACAAATCTTTTGTCTCGAGCTACTTGATGTGGGAGCAAACCCTCTGTGGCACTCACTCATTAGCTGCTCTAGGTCGGGTCTACATGTTACCTCATAGGTATGTCACCCCAGTGATCATTTATTGGAGGATATGAGTCCCAAAGCTTTCTTCCTAACTTGATCATTGCAACACCTAAGAGCGCCTTGTTAGAATAGTATTCTTCACTGCCCAGCTAGTAAGCTACCTCATGTTGACTTCATTTAAAAATATGTGAGTCCCCATGCTTTCTTCTTGAACTAGCCATCATGCTGTAACTAGGTCTAGTATATTTTGAGGTTTAGGATAAGTCCCCAGAGGCTCCTTTCCTCTTGACTTCTTTTGAGTTGAAATAAGTCCCTAGTGGCATTCACTCAATAGTCGCCCTAGGTCGGATAGCTCTTATCGAATGGAAGATAAACTATACTAGTAATCAATTTATATAGGATGTGAGTCCCCGAGCTTTCTTCTTTTGATTATTACAAATGCACCTTAGGTTGGTTGATGTTTGCTATACTAACAGTGACTCACCCGGTGAGTACACCACTCTTAGCAGATATGAGTCCCCATGTTTGCTCCTTGAGTTGGACAATGAATACCTATTGGATATATGACTAGACATGTCATTTTCTCCAGGGTATTGGATTAAGCCTTTATCAGCCCCATCCCCTATAGGCACTTTATTTGGATCAAGTCCTTTGTGATCCCATTTAGACACTACTCAAGTTACTTTTAGATTGGATAGTTCCCCTTTCCTAGTAGCCACCCCTGTGGTTGGAGAATTTGTTTAGCAGATGCGTAAATTTTGTCTTGGTTGATAAATCAGATAGGTCTATAAGCTCTTTCTGGTTTGATCCCCTTGCAAATAGGGTCCACATTAGAACAAACTAAAATAAACAAAATTAACATGGATTAGGAATTTAAGCCAAAGGGCCTCTTCTCCCAAGCGTGCATCCTATTTTTAGGGTAGTGTCGTGAACTATAGAATTGCGACTACGTGAGATAAATCTCCAGGTCGGTACTCACTCCATAGTCATCCTTAGGTCAGGTTCAATCTATTTTTCCATAAAAAGGTTACCCGACAATCATCCCGCTTTGAAATATGTAATACTATGAAGCATTCTTTCTAGCATGATTATATCAAAAATGCTAGGTCGTTTGATTTATTGCCCAAAGCAACCTGATCACCCCAGTGATCTTTTCTAGTGGAAGATGTGATTCCCCAAGCTTTCAACCCTTGAATTGATCATTGCAAACTGAAAGGCACTCCTTTGGTTGGATAGTTCTCCCATCAGCCGGGAAGCTACTCCCTTTAGTTCAGTAAATCTGAGATAGATCTAGGCTTCTATAAGCTTCTTCTCAGTGTGATCTATTGCAATTTGACAGAATCCATCAAAATAAATAAATTAAAAATAAAATTAATCTTGACTATTCTTGAGCTGATTTAAGTTCGCCAATGGCATTCACTCAATAGCCAACCCTAGTTCGGGTTTGATTTGGTGCCCAAAGTAATTGATCACCCCAATGGTTCCTTATATCTAGAAGATATAAGTCCCCGTGCTTTCTTCTTAAGACTTGACCATTTTGTACCAAAAGGCATTTCCCAGGTTGGGTAATCTTACCTTGTGGTTAGACTACTCCCTTTGATATAGTTAGGTCTAGGCTTCCATGGCCCTTTTCTGCGATTCATCATCGCAAACCTATGAGATCCATCATAATCAATATAAATAAATCTAAAAGTGAAATTAATCTTTACTATCTTTGAGCTGATCTAAGTCCCCTAGTGGCATTCACTCAATAGTTAGCCCTAGGTTGGGTTCAATCTGTTGTCTTGCCAATAGATTACCCCAGCAAATGGTCCTTACTTGGAGGATATAAGTCTACTATGCTTTCTTCCTAGTACAGTTGCTGCATACTGAAAGGCATCCCTTGGTTGGTTAGTCCTACTATGTGTTTAGCAGAGTACCCCTTTGGATTGGTAAATCTGAGTTAGGTATTAGCCTCCATGGCTCCTACTTAGTGCAGTCTATTGCAAATAAAAAGGGTTCATCCTAAAAAGTCAAACCTAACAAAATTTGAAATAAATTCAACCCACTTCCCTAGTGGACTTCAAATCAAATATTTTTCTCCTCAGTGAGATTCAAATCAAACCAAACCTTTCATGCCCTTGTGGATGACTTGAACTTGCTTCCCTAGTGGAATGTTCACACTCTATCCCTTAGTGGATTCTTCCCTCTCTCTTATGTCTTCGACATAAGTAGAGCCACATTATACTAAGCTCTAGATTCTTTCTATTCTTTGGGATAAAAATAGATTATTTCTATTAGGGCTTGTGATCTCTCAATGTTGTTGATCATTTTGGTCAACACCAATACGTGCGGTGTTCTCGTCAATCATACCACACCTATTAGGCACCATTTTTTGACCTCATTTTTAGAATGAGCTCTCAACCCCTCCATCTTAGAAATAGGACTGCTTTTAGACTTTAAGAGTTCCTTAGTCTTAAGACACATCTAGTGATTAGGTGGATACTCCAACCTGTAGAGACTTAGAAGAGTTAACCATATGAATAGGTCATGCCTTAGGGTGTTAGGAAAAATTACCTACCCTTAGCTTAAACGTTTCCTCACCTTCCTTCCTCCAAGTCAAACTCCTAATCAATCTTAATTAATTTTCTCCAAACTCAAATCAATTCCTTGATTGAACTCCATGATTGAAATCCATGATTGAAACCCATGATCAAAATCCATAAAAAATTCTTAAGTCCAAATTTTGCTTAAGTCCTTAATTTTCCCTAAGGACTTAACCAAAATCATGATTCAAACTCTTTGAGATTTTCTCATACCTCATTTATATTCTCATTTATATGCACATATATAAATGAAATATAAATTCAAACCTATCAAATAAAATTTAAAATTCAAAATCAATTCCTGAAATTTTCTTCAAATCCTTTACATTCCCTTTAATGGATTTAACCTAAATCTTGATCAAACCTATTCATACTACATTTTCTCAAAACTTATTTATATTCACATTTATATTCATATATATAAATGAAATATAAAAATCAATCAACCAAATCAAATCCAAAAATTAAATTCCAACTTAAAACTCCCTTAAATCCTTTAAATTCCCTTTAATGGATTTAACCTAAATCATGATCAAACCTATTCAAACTCATGGATTTTCTCAAAACTTATTTGTATTCTCATATATAAATGAAATATAAATATAAATCAATCCAATCCAATTCAAAAATTAAATTTCAATTTAAAAATTTCCTTAAATCCTTTAAATTCCCTTTAATGGATTTAACCTAAATCATGATTACATCACTTCAAATCCTTGAAATTTTCTCATGATCCATTTATATTCTCATTTATATTCACATTTATAAATGAAATATAAATTCAAACAATAAAAACCAATTTCAAAAATCAAACTCAAATTCATTCAAAATCCAATCTAAGCCTTTCAAGTCAAAATCTTGAACTTAGCCAAATCACTTTCAAATCAAGCCAAACCCTTGATTTTCTCTCATGGTTCAATCAATCCTACAATCAAACTCATTTATAAATCCAAACTTTTAATCTTTCAATCAAAACTCAAATCAAAATCAAACCCAAAACCCTTTCATATTCTTCCTTTGAATATGAAATTTTAAATGGATCAAAACCCATTTGAACCACTTCTAAATGGATTTATATTTCAATCATGAGTCAATGTACAAGATCTACCAACTTCAAATCAAGCTTTGACCAAGCCATTTGACCCACTTAGGCTTACTTGACCCAAAGTGACCTAAAGTACCTTTATGAGCTAAATTTTGATCCTAATAAAATTGGACTGAACGAAACTCTTATTTGCCTCTCATCATGATCAACAATCATCATGGGATGATCAATCAATCAAATTGGATCAAACCAAGTCAAACTTAAGGGTTGACCAAGTCAACAGTTAACCCAAAATGAAACCTGACATAGCCAAATTCCACCATATGACAAAATGATTGAAACCATTGATCTAAGTTCACTCATGACCTATGTTTGAACTTGACCAAGCCAACATTTGAGCATAACCTAACCCAATTGGCTTACTTGACCCAAGTTGAACCATTTTGACCTAAAGGGTCAAAATGTGTCAAAATGATCTATGCCAAATTAATGGAACAAATGGGTCAAGTCCATTCCAAATCACTGTGAAAATTGACCAAAGCCTAATTGATCTAGACCCAATAGCCATTGTATGACCCAACATGACTAAAGGGTCATGTTCACCAAAATTGAATAACCCAAATTGATTGGAAAAAATATAATCCACTCATATGACTAACCTAACCTAAACTTACCCTTGACCTCAAATAGGTCAAATGGGTAAATAGGTCAACTTGACCCATTTGACCTAAATGAAGTCATATGAGCAAAAATCAAATATATAAAAAATTAAATCAAACCAAAGCCACCAAAATATTTCAAATTGTCATATGAACTTGACCCAACCCTTGGTTTGACCCAACCTTGGTTTGAATTTGACCTATCAAGACTAAGTTGACCCATTTTGACCTAAATGGGTCAACATAAGCCAAACCTATCAAATGGATACCAAATCTAATGAGACTTGTAAACCTAGTTTCTCCACATACCCAATATGTCCAAACTAGAAAACAACCAAATGACCATCCTACCCCTAGGCCATAGAACAAATTTTGGCCTAACTAATGGGTAATTTGGTCATATAATCTTCACATTCACTTGAGGCTTTCCTAAAAGCTCAAGGGGACTTTAAATGAGTGGTGCACCCAACCCAATGGGTTTGGGTTAGCTCATTGGTCCCTAACCAAACTAAACCCCACAAAAATTGAATTTTCAAACTCCCTCAAGCTCAAATTCAAGCACATGGGAGGTTGGAAATCCACTCCTTTCAAACCAACCATGTGCACACTCAAAATACATCAAATATCCTCCCGATGATTAATTTATTAAAATGACAAGAGCATTGTCGACCGTCAGATCCTTCAAGGGGGAGATATACTCCCCATAATTTAATTCAATTCTCACTTTCCCTCTGTCGATTGAAGCTAAAGAACTCAAAGCAATCATCAGAGAGCACTCCCAAGCTTCTTAGAGAGGATTAGAATTCATTTCTCGTTTTCATAGTGCAAAATAGGAGCTCAATCCATTAGCCATTCCTCACTCATCTAGAGTCTGTAGCTTCTATTGGGTTGGAAGGATCAAGTTGGATTAAAGCTGAAGCTCAAAGGAGTTGGTCCACATTGATCTACTCAAGTGCTCATACTCTTATAGGCTGAAACTAGATGATCTCCATGGGAATCATGATCACCTCCGAAGGTATGGGATTTTTTTGATCACTAAACTCAATGTGGTGTGGAGCTTTGTGAAAGAAATTTTTACCCCATCAATTTTTTAAGTGGCATGATTTTCCTAGTTTCTTTCTTGCTTTATGTATGGCCTGGATGTGGATTAGGCTCTGTAGGGAAAAATTAATTTTTTTACTCAACTTAATAATTCAAATTAAAATTAAACAACTCATAACCTCACCTAAAGCTTAGGTTTAGAATCAAGGTAAAAGAATTAGCAACCCCTTTGGATGAGCATTTTATTTTGTAATATCATGCAAATGCATCTTATTTCACCCATTGGAGGGTTTCCACCTTTGCTAGAGAAATTCAATGACTTTGAGAGCCATGGTGGAAACTCATCTCTTCTCATGATTTTGGCCAATAATCTTCTTTTCATGCATTAGTCATAAAAAATCCTATTAGCCGAGTCAAAATATTTGTCCAAAATGAAAATAATATGAAATTTGAAATTGCATTAGATTTAGGTCATTTGATGCATGTCCCTTTACATGATCTAGTCTCTTTAGGGAGTGAGTTTAAGACTTAGTCTCTTTCTAATAATAGCCTATATCTTGAATAAACATAATGACTTGCCTACATGTATTTAAAATCTTGGAGAGTTAATTCATCCACCTCTGTAAGTCTAAACTATCGTGATTTTGTCTCTTGTGGAGGCAAACCAATCACTCACTTTTAATTAGGTTGTGAAGCCCTTGAAATCCTTAGATTTAGGTTGTTGCATCTCCTTTGTGGGCCATAAGCATAATTTCTCACCTTTTAGGCAGTTCCTTAATCTTGTGTCAAGGAATCCTAAGTCCTAAAATTCTAATGAAAATGTAACTCAATAAACTAAATCAATTTCTAAAATGTAAAGCCTATAAGATAGTTTGAGATGTCCCAGGTTTCTAGCATTGTGGGCATCTCTTACTTATCTCTCCTTTCGGCTTTGATAATAACTCCCTCTTTTGATCAATCTCATTTTGATCTTCAAACATAAACCAATCGATTGATAGTCCTTTCCTATTCAAATCTTGAGATGATCATTTACCTTAATCAGAGTTTTCCTAGGGTTCCTCCTTAGGATGAAATTAATTAGAGCTTGCCTGTAGAAACAATGAACCCGATTTAAAATAAATGCTACTTTACTTTTCCATGTAAAGTAAGGGAAGATCTCTGGTACATATGTAGACCCATCATCCTTAGGAGTCCTTATTGAGGTGATTAGGTTCATTAAAGGGTAGTGACTTCTGTCTTTTGAGATAGTACACTATACCTTGATGATGTACTATCACAATAAGTATCTACTTTGGCATCCTAAAAGATGAATTTCTATTCGTGTACTCATTCATTTCTCACAAACATTTGAAAGGTGAATCCGAGACCCCTTTAGAAATTTTAACCATGGAGGTAGTAAGCCGCATCCTCATATATGACCTCTGAAATGTAAAGGCTTGAGATCTCACATGATCCCACCTCTCATGAACTTCATACACTAATGTAGAGAGGATGGAACTATGTTGTTCTCAGGTATGCATGGTCTCCCAAGCAAGCATTGAAAGAAGTATCCATGTCTGTGATACATGGCTTGGTCATCCAATCATCTATCTCTAGGGAACACTATGGAGCCTAAGGCTTGTTGATCTCACTTTTGGAGTGCATTCAATCTTCATCTTAGACTTAGAGTCTTCTAGACATCAAGATTTCCTAGTTATAAGACACTCTAACAATTAGGTAAATACTTAACCTAAGCTAAACACTTAGAAGGGTTAACCAAGATTAGGTTATGCCTTAGGGAAGATAGTCCACCTACAACCCAAATCCAATCCATGTTCACCTTCTCAAACCAAACCTCAAGTTCAATTCAAACATCAAATTCAAATCAAATCCAAACCAAATTCCAAACCAAATGATTAAAGCCCATGATCAAATCCAAACTTGAAACCCTTCCTAAGCCATGACATCCATGGACTTAGCCAAATCTTAATCCAAATCAATCCAAAATCAATTGATTTTCTATCATAATCAATTTATATCTTCAATCATCTTCCTAAATATAAATCAAATTTACATTCAAATGATCAAAAGTAAATCAAACTAAATCAAATTAAATCAAAACCCTTCCTAAGCCATATGACCTATCCCATGGACTTAGCCAAATCTTAATCAAAATCAAGTCAAACTCAATTGATTTTCTCAGAAATCAATCATATTTTCAATCATCTTCAGAAATTTAAATGAAATATACATTTAAATCATCAAAACTAAATCAAAATCAAAATCCAAACTAAGCCATGACTCAACTCCATGGACTTAGCTAAATTCCTTCATTCCAAAACCCAAATTCAATTGATTTTATAATGAATCAATCATACCTTCAATCATATTCATAAATATAAATGAAATCTACAATCTTCAAGCCAAACCAAAATCAACCCAAACCCAACTTAACCCTTTTGACTTGAAATGTTCAAATGAACCAAAACCCATTTGAACCCATGCAATTTAATTAAATTTATATATTAATCCCAAATCCATATATAAACTCAACTAAATCAAACTCAACCCAAAATTGCCACTAAACCCAATTGGTCCACTTGACCCAAAATGGCTAATTTGATCTATTTGAGCCAAGTTCTAATCCTACCCAAATTGGATTGAACCAAGCCCATCAAAACCTCCCATCATGATTGATTTTTTATCACCCTAGGTTGATCAATTGTCACAAATTGTCAAATTAGGTCAACTTAGTCATTTGACCAAGTCAACCCCTTTACCCATATGAACCCAAACTAGCCAAACTACAACCTTAACCAAATCCCTTGAAACTAATGATTCATACTTAATCAAAATCAATATTTGAATATGACTTGACCTTCAATTGAGTCAAACCAAACCTAATTGGCCCTCTTGACCCAAGTTGACCCAAATTGACCTAAAAGACCAAATTGAATCAAAATATAAACCAAATTGATTGCAACCAATGGCTAAAGTTTATTCTAATTGATTGTTGAACTTGTGAAGCCATGATTGGACCAAAGCCATGATAGAACCTAAGGATCAAGTTGGCCTAAATTAAAACCAAATCAAAATTAATTGAAACTAAAGCCTACAATCATCTTTGATTGTCAACTAAACCCAAACCAACACAGCAAGCTTTGGCTAATTTGTTCAAATTGGTTAACCCATTTGACCCAAATGAATTTAAATGAGCCAAAATATCTAACTAAATCAAACCAATTGAACAAAACATCCTAAATGATCATATGAACTTGAACCATTGGTTTGACCCAATTTGGCCAATTGGTTAACTTGATCCAACCTAACTTAGTTTGACCTGAATGAGTCAAATTGAGCCAAACCTAACCAAATCAACTCCAATTGATTTGTAATTTGGGCTAACCAATTTTTGGCTCATTTCAAATCTACCCAAATCAAATCCAATGCCTAATAATCATTTTACTCTTAGGTCAAGGGCATCACATGAGATAAATCACCCATGTAAGTGGTCATTTTTATTTCTTGGCCACTAAGTACTCTCTCAATGGTCCACCTAGGCACATAGGACATTGCCCAACCTAACCCAAGGGGTGGTTGGGTCGGCCATGAACCATAGGAGGTGAAATCACCTCACCCTCCCCATTGAGCATTTGAAACCCATAGGACACCCATGATTCATCCTTGGCCACCTCCACACCTTCAAAACCAAGCTAAGCCAACTCACCTCCTCCCACACCCAGACTCCAGATGGTGGGATTGCCACATGAGCTATTCCCACCATCCAATCAAGATGAAGGGGTATACACCCCTCATTTCCACTCAAATACACACAAAAATCATTCCTGAGCCCTAGCGATGACTTAGAGCCATTCCCTAAGCTCCCAAGCTCATTCTCTATCAAAAATGCCATTCCATTCTATGCAAATAGGACACTCCCATTTTGTAACTTTCCATTTCTCCATCAAACTCAAATTAACTTTGCCTTCCCTAGGCCTCATCGAGCAATGAATCATCTCCTAGCTTGAGCACCGAGGTGGGACTTGATCAAATCATCAATTGATGGCCTTATCACGTTGATAATTGTTGCTCAGGCTTCATCTCCACTAGATGAAGCTTCCTTGTTGAGCCACAATGAGCTCTGAGCTATGCTTCCTAAACTAATTTTTAGGCAAAATGGGTTGGAGATTTTTTAAGAAGACTTGCATCTCGTGTGATCCTGACCATTGGATCTCCTCCGACCGATGTCGTGAAGGTGTGGGATCCTTTTAGAGTTGATCCAAACCCTAGTAAGCTTAAATCAAGCCAGCAATGGTAGATGGACTCCATTTTTCCTCACTTGCATAATGTTAGATCACTCATCATCCGTTCTGCATGATCAAAATGGACGGTTGTGATTAGATCTACTAGATCGATCTGATTTAATCTTATTAAGCTGTGGGCTTAATCATAGCGGTCCGATCTTAAATCAGATGGTGAATGAGAAAGCGCGTTCGCCATCATCACGTAGGTGCTAAGTCGGATAAGTTTTAAGTTGTCAATCTTACAGTGCCACAGGGAAAGCACGCCGCATTAGCGTGCCACGTGGCACCAATAGGGTTAGGCTTTAATTAGACTTAATTAATCATTTTAATGGGTGAAACTTCTAAAAATCATAAAAAATCATAGAGAAATAAAAAATGCAAATAATACTTATTTTAAAGGTATTTGGAGGAAATTAATTAAAAATGATCTTAACTAATTTTGAATAGTATTAAGGTTTAATTAGAAAATTAATTAGCTTAATTACTAATTACTTGAAATTAATCCCAAATTTGGGGTTAATTTAATGGGATGACTTTGCCTCCCATGATTTTCTTGGGATTTATTGCTCACTTAATTAAGAAAATTAACTAATTAACCTTAACTACTCTTTTAAGTTAATTAATGATTAATATATCCCATGAACAATAATAAATTGGATTAAGATTTAACTAATTAATTAAATCACTTAATTAAATTGAAATCATAATCACATCAGACCTTAATTAATTGAATCATGGGGTAGATCTTTAGGTGTTTAATAACTAAAGGAATTTAGTGAAACATGGATAGTCCACATGTGTGAGTAATTAATTAAGTCCTTAATCTAATTAACTATTAATCATGAGCCAATTGCATTAGCCTTTTATTTCCTAGATCATTGCAAGTTTATTTTCCATGCATATCATGTTGGCTCATAATTATTTAGTTAATTACTTTAAGGTGACATAGATAAGAGTAATTAATTCATCTAATTAAGGGTTCAACTTTATTAACCCATAAAATCAACTTAATTACATTTCCTTAAATTAAATCAAATCACTAATGTGGGAATGGGTTTAAAATAGTATGTGATGATTTCTCTTCTCCTCTTTAAATCAAATCAAATCCAAAACTTAATTAATAAAGAAGCTTTGGTTTGCTTTAAATAATCTTATTTTATTTGATTATCCTTAAGAACTAGTTTGGTTGAATAAATCACTTACTTATATTTGACTATCCTCCTTCCAATCATGTTAAATTTGGTATGTCATTTGAATTCATGCATCCATCTTTCCAAAATCAAGTAAAATAAAATGGATTTACTTTATGTAAGCTGGCATGTGTTGATTTAATTTAATATATGCATAGCTATTATCATTATTAAATCCAAATGTATTCAAAAGCTTATAAATGAATAATAATATGAGTTATGATGCTAGTTATAAATACTTAAGAAATTCATGTGCTTACAGCTTAAGTGTATGAATGTTAAGTTCACTTTCCTCTATTCATGTGTTAATTTATATAAGATTGAATGGTAATGTGTATATATTCTAGATATTCCAGGAAAATGAAGCTTTAGCTAGCCCCAAGGAGGTCATTTGATTACCTCACTTCCTTGGTTTAACAATGACACGTACCCATTTGATTTCATTCTTATGTATTTCAACATTAGAATTTAGATAAAGCTTTAATTCATATATATAAATGATTCAATAAAAAATATACAATCTTTAAATGGTTTTCTTTCCCACATTTATGTATACATCCATGTGTGTCCAAGAAAAGCAAGTATATAGTCGGGACATCCCGGGAATACGAGGCTTTAGTTAGCCCCAAGGAGGTCATTTGATTACCTTGCTTCTTGGTTTAAGATTGACACATACTTATCTATATCTCTGCACATGTATATGTATATGTGATTAGTGAATGAAAATCCCATCATACATTAAAATTTCATGCATTCATAATTGACTAAGTGGTTGAATTAATTAGCCATATGGTTTGGAGTTTACTTCCATGTTCATGTATACAAATTTACATATGTTTGAATGCAAATGGGTATAGTGACATCCAGAATACGAGGCTTTAGATAGCTCCAAGGAGGTCATTTGATTACCTCACTTTTTGGTTTAATATGGCACATGCCTATTTAATTTTATTCTTATGTCCTTTTTTGTATAATAATTTGGATAAAGTTTTAAATTAATATGTTTAAATAATTCAAACAAATAAAATATAAATTCTAAACATACACATACATTCATCATCTAAGGTGTGCTAAAATATGTTTCATGTATAGACATTCTTAGGATTAAATCATATGCTTGTTACATGTGATGGAAAGGAATGATTTAATATATGTCATGTGGTAGTAATTCAATTAATTAATCTTAAGATGCCTTTCATTTTGAATAGGATTATTTAAAGTGAACCTAAATATAGAATTAATTAAATAATTTAATAAGCCATTCACTAAAGAGAACTAAATCAAATTAATATACTTTAGAAAGTGACTTAATAGGGATGAAAAAAATCCACTTTTCCTCTTTTATAACACTTAGTTGCTAAGTGTAATCAAATGAAACAAAGAAAACAAAATTAAAATTCTCAAATCAATTAAACTACTTCAAGTGAAATCAACCTTTCATGTTAAATTGAATCCTTCTACACATAGAAAATACAACACTAATGCCTAACAAGACTTACCACAGCCTTAATACACATTAGAATTAATTCACCACTTACTTAGGATGGTGTGAGGTGATATATTATTTTGATGGATGTTAGTGTATTCATATGGATGATAGGCCAATATTTTAATCATGTTTTCTATGATTATGCTTAAGGGATGCTTAAAAAATAAATGTGAATGGTTTTTTTTGCAAGTTGCTTAAATCTTTAAGCATAATCCAAGTTAGGACAAGTGGGCTTAGTTACCCATAGAGTGCTAAGTCCAAATTATAAATACAATTGCTTGGGATTATATGTATATTTAGCTATCTTTCTGTGTAGTTAGATTTACTTTTCCCATAGAAATGTAATTTTTCAATAGGAATTAGGATTAGTGCTATGGGGATTAGGATGAGTGGCGAAGGCTTTGTCACAGGTGCATGTGATGCCTTTGAAGCACCATCCAAATCAAAGAAATAATCATAAATGGAGATATGAAGAAAGAAGACCCCCATAGAATTTAATACAATTATAATTATTCTTTCATATTCCAGGTTGTATAAGGGTAGAGCTCAGCTACCCATCTTTTCCCTCTTTGGGTTGTATGGAAGTACTCGACCGCACCGTATCTTTTATTCTTTTATGATAGTTTATATAATTGTTCAATATTATGTTTACATTGTGCATTAAGATGGCATGTTTATCATAGGTTCTTAAATGATTGATGCTTTAATATGTGGCTTGGATAATTAAGCTCTTAGGATAAAAATAGCTTTTCTATCACTCATAACTAAATTTTAAACAACTCATAACCTCATCATAAAGCCTAAGACATAAATAAGATAATTAAAAGATTTAGCAACCCCTTATGGTTGTTGTATGTTTCACATCATGCATGCATATTCTTTATCTAGAACATGAAGGATCTCCATCCTTGCACGATAAAGGAATGCTTGACTGTGAAGGCATCCCTTGTGGTGGAGAACACCTTCTTCTGATTTGACCTATAACTATTTCATCATGCATTTAGCATAAGAAATCCTAAAAGCCTCTTAATGTGTCTAAAATGAAATAAAATTTGAAAATATTTTGCATCTATAGATTAAGTCATATGCTTATACCACTCATGCTCTAGTCTCTTTCTAATTAAATAACTACCCTAGCTATCTTGCAATTTATAACACCATACTACATGGTTTTAAAATCATAGAAGTTAGTATGCGACCACTCTAGGTGGTTATAAGTCCAGAAGTTAGATAATTTATTCTCTCTTTGGAGGTAAACCCTTATGTCCTATCAAGATTTAAGTCATGCTTTAGCTTGTCTAAGCTCCTTTTAGGATCATAGGTATTTCCTTGACCTAGTATAAATCCTCACCTCTTAGCATTCCCCTTATTTTTTGGTAGATTATAAATAGTAATCTATTAAATTTTTAACTCAAAATATATAAATCTCCTCAACTTCAAAATTATAAAGCCCAACCATAGGATAGATTGGAATGTTCATTAGGCTTCCTAGTATCATGAGAATTTTCTACTTATTTCATTTGAATTTCAAAAATAAGTCTTCCCCTAGAACATTCCCAATTGATTTTCCAATACAACTAATCTTTTGATAGTCTAACCTTGAAATCTTTGGAGATGATAATTGTCTACTTTAATCGAGAGTATTCTTAGGAAATTTTATTTCCTAAGATGTAATTAACTATAGCTTTCCATAGAAACTTAAGAACCTAGTTTAATATAAACCCTACTTTATTCATCCATGTAAAGTAGGTGACAAATCTCATAAGAACCCATTATGCCAAAGGAGTCCTTATTACATGATTAGGTCCATTGTAGGGTGATGTCTCTATCTTTCAAGATAGTACATAATACCTCAATCTTGTGATCACCTCAAAAGTATCCCCTCGATCTGTGGTGCCCCACCCCCACATCCAAAATAAAACCACAAGACCCTCTCCTACATTTTAAATCCTCTCAACATCATCCTTTCTTTTAGAGTTTGGAGATGTCGATCCTTAAGTAGGCAAGGGTTCTTAGACTCATAATGTTGATTGATACACTTGACCATAACTGATAGCCTATATCCAACATCCTTTAATGTAAAGAGTTGTGCGTCAGAATAAGTCTTCATAATGTAACTCTAAGATGTCCTTCAAGTGGCATGCCTCCTCTTTAGTAGCAGTCAGCTGAGCTAAGCATATCTCTAGATCAAGTAAGGCTTTAATTTGAGATTCTCTCATCTATTTGGATAAGATAAGGGCATAGTTTATGCTTAACTTAGCTAAAAACTCTGTAAGGTGAGCTAGGACATTGTAATTAACTCATTGGTCCTCCTAAGCATATCCATGGGTGGAGCATCCTATGGAGGCTATCTCACTCAAACTAATGACTTGCTTATCCTTATCACGAGGTGCTACCCAGGAGGTAGAACTTTAAATTGAGGTTGACTATAGTGACTTCTTGGAATGATGAGGTTATGGAAAGTTCTACCTTCTCATTGGGCATACAAACTTCTCCTATGGGATTCTCAGTTAGTAACTCCAAGTCAATATCAAGAGGCGAACCTGATTGATTTAGAAGGATAGGACTCAATCGAAAGGAAAGGATTAAACTAGAGCTATTATATTTAGACTCGAGAGCTTTCAATAAAAATAAAATCAAGAGCATTAAAGTAGACAATATATAAGTAGAATGCTTTCTTCATTAATTTCTTTTTTGGGTGGAGGTACATGATAGAAATCAAGTAAAGTAAGTTATTAAGGGAATTAGTGCTCTTATCGAGATACAATGCTTTTTTCGGTGGAAGAGGAGCTAGCAGAAGAGGTGGTAGATGCAACGGTGGAGGGAGTACCAGACTTAGATGGTGGCTGTGCTACTGGACTATCCTAGGCAAGTATGGTGAGCTGTTGCTGCTGGTGGGCTATTACCCACCCCGAGTTGTCCTTTGTAACTAGAAAACCTTCCTTGGTGTTGAGGTTTGAGCTACTTCAGGCACCTACAAGGAAAACTTCTTGATCTTAGAAATGATCTTCTTAGAGGGATGGGAGATATCCTAACCTTCTTTGGTCTTAAGAGGATCACAAGTATCCCAAGGATTACTCTAACATTATTGGATGGTTGTTCTAATTAATATTCTTTAGGGATAATTATGGCTCTCAACTTATAGGCTAATCCTTAAAAGTGATACAATCCTCAGACATGGCCTAACATGTTGGTAGGGGCAATAACTAGGATCATCACTCTTGCCTAGTTCCTCCGGCCTCTTAGGCTCTATTAAAGAGTAGGTGGAAGCATTTACAGTGATGGATATAAATACCCCGCTGTAAGTAGGCAGGTGGTGGAAATGGTCATTGGGTTTAAATATGATGATGGAGGTGGTGGAAGGAGGTTGTTGATCTCATAGTCTCTCTCTTGAACTCGGCTAGCTCCTTCCCTCTATCCACTATATCCCTAGCTTCTTCTCCTTTTTGTGGCAGGCTAGATGATTAGTGAAAGGGCAACTATTTGCTTCTTCTTGTTGGCTAGCTTGCTTATTGATTAATTTCTCAAATGTTTTGATGGTAAAAACCCTTAAGCATGAAGGGCAATGGATATTCTTGAGAAGAATCTCAATGTCATGTTGTTGGACATTGTGGTTCCCATTTCATGCACAGTTGTGCCACACGAGAATGTGATCAACAAAGGACTCATTGAGTTTATTTCTCTACAAGGTCACCTATAATGACTCTTTCTGGACAAACCTCTCGATGAAGAGGTGCTCTAACTCGAAAAGTCTTCATCGAACCATTGTGTTTGTACCAATCAAATGCAACATCATATGAAAAGGTGGAAGAGGAGTGCGTTGATATGGTGTGTTACAACATGCTTAATGTGTGAAATGTGTTATCATGGGTTCCCACATCAAAGATCTTGAAGGATGGCAACACAAAACCCTAAATAAAATAAAAACTAAACAAACCTAAACCTAAAAAATAAATAAAAATAAATAAAAATAAAACCTAAACTAAACTAAAAAAAAACTAAACCTAAAATAAACAAAATAAAAACCTAAACTAAACTAAACTAAACTAAAATAAATAAAACCTAAACCTAAACCTAGAATAAATAAACCTAAACCCTAAACTAAATAAAATAAAATAAACTAAAAATAAACCTAACTAAACTATAAAAACCTAAAATAAACCAATATAAAACCTAAAACCTAAACTTAAAAAAAAATAAAATAAAACCTAAACATAAACATAAAATAAAAAAAAAAACCTAAAATTTAAAAAATAAAATAAAATAAACTAAACTAGAAAATAAACATAAACCTAAATAATAAAATAAAATAACATAACCTAAAGTAAAATAAATAAAACTAAAACAAAAAACCTAAACTAAATAAATAAAACTAAAATAAATAAACTAAATTAAATAATAATAAATCAACCAAAATAAAATAAAATAAAATAAACTAAAATAAATAAAAATAAACTAAATAAACTAAATAAAAAATAAAATTAAAATAAATTAAATAAATAATAAATAAATAAACTAAATAAATCTAACCTATTGGTTTACTTAATTTTTTAAAATAAAAACCCTAAACCTATAAATCCTAAACCCTAAACCCAAACCATAAAATAACAAACCCTAAAATAAATAACCCAACCTAAAACTATAAACAATAAACCATAAACCCTAAACCAACCCTAAACCCTAAACTAACCCTAAACCTAAACCCTAAACCTCCTGACCTAAACCCTAAAACCCTAAAACTAAACCACTAAACCCTACCAAACCACAAAATAAACTGAGCCTAAACCCTAAAACCTAAACCCTAACCCTAAACCCAAAACCCACAAAACCTAAACTAAACCTAAACCACAAAAAAACTAAAATCTA
This sequence comes from Cymbidium sinense, assembly GCA_021442155.1. Taxonomy (NCBI): domain Eukaryota; kingdom Viridiplantae; phylum Streptophyta; class Magnoliopsida; order Asparagales; family Orchidaceae; genus Cymbidium; species Cymbidium sinense. The sequence goes on from JAKCPB010001305.1 coordinate 82,201, forward strand.
AATAAAACCTAAAATAAAATAAATAATAAAACCTAAACTAAATATAAATAAAACCTATAATAAAATAAATAAATAATAAAATAAAATCAAAATAAATTAAAATAAAATAAATAATAATAATAATCAAAAATAATAATATAAAATAAGAATAATAAACCTAAACAAAATTAAAACTAAATGTAAAATAAAATAAAATAAACCTAAAATAAAATAAAATAAAATCTAAATAAAAACCTAAACCTAAAAAATTAAACCTAAAATAAAACTTAAAATTAATAAATAATAACCCAAACCCTAAACTAAAGCTAAACCTAAAATAAAATAAAATAAACAAAATAAAATAAACCTAAACCTAAACTAAAATAAACTAAACTAAAATAAATAAAACCAAAATAAACCTAAAATAAACTAAACCTATCAAAATTAAATAAAATAAGCTAAAATAAACCTAAACATAAATTAAAAAATTAAAGCTAAAATAAAATAAAATAAAACCTAAAATGTAAACCTAAAAATAAAATAAAACTAAACCTAAACCTAAAATAAATAAATAAAAACCTAAAATAAAATAAAAACTAAACTAAAAATAATCCTAAACCTAAACAAAAAAACTAAAATAAAACCTAAACTAAAATAAATAAAATAAAATAAACTAAACTAAATAAAATTTAAATAATAATAAATCAAAATAAAATAAAATAAATTAAAATAAATAAACTAAACTACTTTTACTTAAAAAATAAACAAATAAATATAAAATAAATAAATCTAAATCACCTAACCCTAAAACTAATCTAAACCCTAAACTAAACCCTAAACCTAAACTAAACCCTAAACCCTAAACCCTAAACCCTAAAAACCCTAAACTAAACCCACCACACTTATAACCTACTAAACCTTTAACCCCCAAACCTAAACTCCTAAACCCTAAACCCTAAAACCCAAACAGACCACTAAAACTACCTAAAATAAATATAAAAAAAAATAAATAAATAAAACCTAAATAATAAAATAAAATAAAATAAAAAAAAACCTAAACTAAACCTAAACACTAAAACATGATAAAATAAAAATAAAACTAAAACTAAAATAAATAAATAAAACCTAAACTAAACCTAAATTAAAAAAACATATATAAAATAAAACTAAATGTAAAATAAAAATAAAATAAACTTAAAATAAAATAAAATAAAATAAAATAAAAACCTAAACCTAAAAAAATAAATAAAATAATAAAAAAAACAAAACTAAACCCTAAAAAAATCCTAAAGCTTAAATAAAACAAATAAAATAAACCTAGAGCTAAAACTAAAATAAACTAAAAATAAATAAATAAAAGCTAAACCTAAACCTAAACTATAATAAAGACCTAAAACCCTAAAAATAAAATAAAGACCTAAACCTAAAAAAAAATAAACCTAAACCTAAAAAAACTAAATTAAAACACATAAACCTAAACCTAAAAAATAAACTAAAATAAAACCTAAACTAAAATAAATAAACCTAAAATAAATAAACTAAATAAATAAATATAAACTAAATAAAAATAAACTAAAAATAAACTAAACTATCTTAATAAAACCCCAAATGCACCCTAAATCCACCTAACCCTTACCCTAAACCCTAAACCCCCCCCCTAAACCTACACCTAAACCATACCCTAAACCCTAAAACCTAAACCCTAAACCTAAACCTAAACCATAAACCCTAAAAAACCTAAACTCTAATCCAACCCTAAACCTAAACTAAACCTAAAATAAAATAATAAAAACATAAACCTAAATAAATTAAAAATAAAATAAATTAAAATTAAATTAAACCAAAACCTAAAAATAAAATAAAATAAACTAATAAAAAATAAATTAAAATAAAATAAATGTAAATAAAGAATAAAACTAAATAAAATAATAACTAAATGTAAAATAAAACTAAATAAATTAAAATGAACCTAAGATAAAATAAAACTAAATAAAAACATAAACCTAAAAAATAAACTTAAAATAAAATCTAAAAATAAAAAAATTAATCTTAAACAAATTAAAAAAAAACCTAAACTAAAAAAATATACTAAACCAAATAAATAAAACCTAAACTAAACTAAAATTAAATAAACTAAAAGTAAAAAACCTAAACTAAAAAATAAAACCTAAAATAAACCTAAAATAAAACCTAAAACCTAAACCTAAGAAAATAAAATCAAAACCCAAACTAAAATAAAATAAAAGTAAAACTACCAAAAAATAAAACAAAATAAACTTAACTAAAAATAAACCTAAACCTAAAATAAAATAAATAAATAAATCTAAAATAAATAAATAAACTAAAAAACAAAATTAAAAATAAATATAAATAAAATAAATAAATTAAAATAAAATAAAACATAAACTTTTTACTTAATTTTTTAAAAAATAAAAAAAAACCTAAACCCTAAGCTAACACTAAACCCAAACCTAAACCCTAAAATAAACTAAAATAATCTAAATCTATCGGTTTACCTAATTTAAAATAAACCTAAACTAAACATCAACCCCAAAAAAACCTAAACCTAAACCCTAAACTCTAAAATAACAAAATAAAAATAAATAAAATAAATAAATAAAAAACCCTAAACCCAAAATAAAACCCAAAATCCCAAAGCTAAAGCCTAAAGCCTAAACCCTAACCTTAAACCCTAAATGCTAAACCCTAAACCCTAAAATAATCCCTAAAAAAAAACCTAAAACTTAAAATAAAGATAAAATAAAAATAAAACTCAACTAAAAAAAAAGCCTAAACCTAAACCTAAGAAAAATAAACTAAAATAAAAACCTAAACTAAAATAAATAAACCTAAAATAAACAAACTAACTAAATAAAATAAAAAAAATAAACCTAAAAAATAAATAAATAAATAAATAAACCCTAAAACTAAATAAACTAAACTATGGTTGCTTAATTAAAAAAAATCCTAAACCTTAAATCATAAACCTAAACCATAACTTAAACCTAAACCCTACTAAACCCTAAAGCTACCCAATTCTAAACTTACCTCAACTGACCTACACTAAACCCTAAACCTGTTACATAAAACCCCAAACTAACTACTGAACTAAACCCTCCTAAACTCTAAACCCTACTGACCCTAAACCCTAAACTTACTCCTACCCTAAACTCTAAACTCACCCTGACCCCAGGCCCAAACCCAAACTAAATCCTAACTGACCCTCCTAATCTGAACCCCACCTAAAAAATATAAAAACTAAACTGCTTTTGATTTAAAATAAACCTAAACTAACTGGACCTTAAACTAGAACCCACTGACCTCCCTAATACCTACTTACATAAACCCTAAACCCAACCAACTTAAACTACTCAACCTCCAAAACTAAACCACAACCCTAAACCTAAACCCTACTCCACACCACCTCACACTCCCTAAACCTAAACCACTAAAACTAAACCCACTTAACCTAAACTCCTAAACCACACCTACACTAAACCTAAACTAAATAAAAATAAAAAAATAAATAAACCTCAAATAGAATAAAATAAAATAAAATAAAACCTAAACTAAAACCTAAATCTAAGCCTAAAAATATAAATTAAAATTAAATAAATAAAAATAAAGAACCTAAACTAAACTAAAATAAAATAAACCAATAAAACCTTAATAATAAAACTAAATGTAAAATAAAAATAAATTAAACCTCTTAAAATAAAATAAAACTAAATAAAATGTAAACCTAAAAATAAACCTATAAATAAATAAAAAAAACCTAAACCCTAAACTAAAAAAAAAACATAAACCTAAAATAAAATAAAATAAACCTAAACTTATATAAACCTAAACCTAAACCTAAAACCTAAACCTAAATAAAATAAAATAACTAAAATCTAAACTAAATATATCTAAAAATAAACCTAAAACCTAAACCTAAAAAAAATTAAAATAAAAACATAAAGATAAATCTAAAATAAAAAATAAAAGATAAACCTAAAATAAAATAAAACTCAACTAAAAAATAAACATAATCATAAACCTAAACCTAAACCTAAACTAAAATAAAAAACCCTAACCTAAAGTAAATAAACCTAAAATAAATAAACTAAACAAAATAGAATTAAAAAATAAAAAACTATAAAATAGAAAAATAAACTAAATAAAACTAACCTTTTTAATTTTTTTTAAAAATAAAACCCTAACTAAACTCCCTAAACCATAAACCTAAACCCTAAACCCTGTCCACAAATCCCTAAACTAAACTAACCTAAACCCTAATCCATAAACCATCTCCTAAACCCTAAATTAAACCTAAACCCAGGCTAAATCCACACCAACCTAAACCCTAAACTTTAAACCTAAAATAAAAAAACACTAAACCCTAAACACCTAAACCACAACCCTAATCCTAAATCCTACCCTGACACTAAACTAAAATGAACCTCTGGTTTGCTTAATTAAAAGAACCACAACTAACCCTAAACATACCTGACCTAAACCCTTCTCTAAATTAAAATGAACCTAAACTTAAAAAGCTGTCTACCCTAAATCCTGACCCTAAACCCTAAATCCTAAACCTTAAACCCTAAACCCTAAACTAAACCCCCTAAACCCAAAAACCTCCCTGCCTAAACCACTACTATACTACCTAAACTCTTAAACCCTAAACCCAAACCAAACCTAAACTAAATAAATAAAACTTAAAATAAAATAAATAAACAACCTAAATAAAAAATAAATAAAATAAAATAAAACCTAAACCAAAAATAAAATGGAATATTAAATAAATAAAAATGGAAACTAAACTAAAAAATAAAATAAACCTAAGAAAAAAAAACCTTAATTAAATAAAAATAAACATAAAAAAAAAAGAAACCTAAAATAAAATAAAATAATATTTATATAAAAACTTAAATTAAAACCTAAAAAAAAAAATAAAAATAAAACCTAAACCCTAAACTAAAAAAAACCTAAACCTAAAATTAAAATAAAATAAATAGAATAAAATAAACCTAAACCTTGAAGTAAACTAAAATAAACTAAACTTAAATAAATAAAACCTAAGCCTAAAATAAACTAAAATTGAACCTACACCTAAACTAAATAAAATAAAATAAACTAAAAATTAACCTAAACCTTAGCTAAAAAATAAAACTTAAAAATAAACTTAAAATAAAAACCTAGAACCTAAACCTAAAATATTAAAATAAAAATATAAACCTAAACCTAAAAATAAAATATAAAATATAAATTTAAAAAATAAAATAAGAATAAAACTAAACTAAAAAATAACCCTAAATTGAAAAAATAAACTAAAATAAAAAACCTAAATTAAAATAGATAAACCTAAAAAAATAAACTAAACAAAATAAAAATAAAAAATTAAAATAAATAAAAATAAAATAAACTAAATTAACTAAATAAACCTAAACCTATCAGTTTACTTAAATTTTTTTTTTTTAAAAACCTTAAACCTTAAATCCTAAACCCTAAACCCTAAACCCTAAACCTAAACCTAAACCTAAACCAAAACATTAAGCCCTAAACCCTAAACCCTAAACCTAAACCCTAAACATCTAAACACTAAACCCAGAGCATAAACCTTAAATGCTAAACCTACACCCCAAACCCTAAACACTAAACAATAACCCAAACCTAAACTCTAAAAAAACCCTAAACCTAAACCTAAATTAACTAAATAAATTAAAAAAAACCTAAACCTTAATAATGGGCAGAACCTTGATGGCAAGAACATCACTGTCTAACTGGATCAGTCTAGATCTAGCAATGGAGGCAAAGGTAGAGGTGGCAATTATCAGTGTGGGGGGGAGGCTAGTGGATATGGAGGTGGTGCTCAGGATGGTGGTTGTGGAAATGGTAGGAGTGATGAAGGTTACAACCATGGTGGTGGCGGAGGGAGAGATTGGGGATATGATGGTGGATCCCGCTACTCGAGAGGCTGGGGTGGTTTGGATGGGAATTAGAGAAAATGAAGAATGGTCGATACGATATGATGCTTATGGAACTGTGTCTTTATATTAATGACAGTTCTAGTTATCTAGGGTCTTTGATTTGCTCTATGCATTTTCATTTTTAATCAATGTCATCGCATGTGTCTTAGAGAACTTGGTGAGTTGCTTGGTTGATGAAATTGAAAAGAAGAAATGTTGAATCTGAATTTGTTCTTTGTTAAAAAAAAACCAAAAACCCTAAACCCTAAACTAAAACTTGAACCCTAGACTTAAAACTTAAACCCTAAACCCTAAACTAAAACCTGAACCCTAGACTTAAAACTTAAACCCTAAACTTGAAACCCTAAAAACCCTAAACTCTAAACCCTAAACCCTAAAACCCTAAACCTTAAACCCGAAATCCAAAAATCTAAACCCTAAATCATAAACCCTAAACCCTAAACCCTAAACCCTAAACCCAACTAAACCCTAACTAAAATTCCTCCCTAAACCCTAAAATCTAAAAGCTAAACTAAACTAAATAAACCAAATAAAATAAAACCAAAATAAAATAAAATAAAACCTAAAATAAAATAAAAAAACCTAAACTAAAATAGATAAAACTATAATAAATATTCAACTAATAAAACCTAAATAATAAATAAACCTAAATAAAATAAAATTAATAAAATAAAACTAAATAAAACTTAAAATAAAAATAAATCTTAAACCCTAAACTAAAATATACTAAATAAACTTAAACCTAAACTAATAATAAAAAAACTAAAAAAAATAAATAAAAAAACCTAAACCTAAACCTAAAATAAAATTAAAACTTAAACCTAAAATAAAATAAAAATAAAAACTAAAATAAACCTAAATCCCACTAAACTAAATAAATAAAAAAAACTATTAAATAAACCAAAATAATTAAATACTAATAAAAAAATAATAAACTAAATAAACCTAAACCTTTAATTTTAAAATAAAATAAAAAAATAAAAAAACTAATAAACTAAAAACTAAACCTAAACCTACCTAAACCTAAACTAAACCTAAACCTAAAACTATAACCCAAACTAAACTAAACCACTAAACCCTAAACCTAAACTCTAAACCTAAAATATAAAATAAAACTTAAACCTAAATAAAATAAAATAAAACTTAAACTAAAACCTAAATCTGAATCTAAATGTAAAAACAAAATAAAATAAAAATTAAAAATGAATGTAAAATAAAATAAATAAAACCTAACCTAAACTAAAAAATAAAATAGACCTAAAATAAAAACTAAGCGTAAATTAAAAATAAAATAAACCTAAAATAAAATAAAATAGAAACTAAATGAAAATCTAAACCTAAAATTAAACCTAAAAATGAATAAAAAAACATAAGCCTAAAATAAACAAAATAAAATAAACTTAAACTGAATCTAAAATAAACTAAATTAAAATAAATAAATCCTAAACATAAACCTAAAATAAACTAAACCTAAACCCTAAACTAAATAAAATAAAATAAAGTAAAAGTAAACCTAAACATAACTAAAAAAAAACCTAAAATAAAAATTTAAAATATAAACCTAAAAAATAAAATAAAATCTAAACTAAACCTAAAAAATAAAAAAATAAAACTTAAACCTAAAAATAAAATAAAAATAAAACTAAACTAAAAAATAAAAAAACTAAACCTAAATCTAAAAATAAAAACTAAAATAAAAACTAAAATAAAATAAAATAAACTAAATAAAATAAAAAAAATAAACCTAAATAAAATAAAATAAAATAAATAAATAAAATAAAAACTAAAACTAAATAAACCTAAACCTGGTTTAATTATTTTAAAAAACTCTAAACCTAAGCCCTAAACTAAACCTAAAAAATAAAAAACCATAAAAAAAAAAATAAAACCTAAACCTAAAAATAAACTAAACACTAAACTAAACCTAAACCCTAAACCAACCCTAAACTAAACCCTAAACCAAATAAATAAAACACTAAACTAAATAATAATTAAATAAAATACCTAAACCTATATAAAAATAAAATAATAAAAACTAAACCAAAATAAAATAAAATAAACTAAAATATAATAAATAAAACCTAAATTAAACTAAAATAAAAGTAAACCTAATAAACCTAAATAAAATAAAATAAAATAAACCAAAGATAAAATAAAATAAAACTAAATAAAATCCTAAACCTAAAAAATAAACCTAAAAATAAACTTAAAAATATAAAAAATTAAACCTAAAGCTAAATTAAAAAAAAAAACTTATAAAATAAAAATAAAATAAAAAATAAATCAACCTAAACCTAAACTAAAATAAACTAAACTAAAATAAATAAAATAAAACCTAAACCTAAAATAAACTAAACCTAAACCTAAAATAAATAAAATAAATAAACCTAAACCTAAACTAAATAAAATAAAATAAACTAAAATAAACCTAAACCTAAATATAAAACTTAAAATAAACCTAAAATAAAGACCTAAAACATAAACCTAAAAATTAAATAAAATGGAAACCTAAACCTAAAAAACCTAAACCAAAATTAAATAAAAATAAAACAACTAAAATAAACCTAAACTTAAGAAATAAACTAAAATAAAACCTAAACTAAAATAAAATAAACCTAAAATAAAATAAACTAAATAAAATAAAAAATAGCATAATAAAATAAAATAAAATAAACTAAAATAAATAAAATAACTAAATAAAAACATAGGTTTACTTAATAAAACCCCTATCCAAAACATCAAACCATAAACCCTAAACTCTAAAACTAATCACCTAAACCTAAACCTAAACCCTAAACCTACAAACCTAAACCCTAAGCATAAACCATAAACACTAAAACCCCTATAAACCCTAAACTAAACCCCAAACAAACCTACCCTAAACCCCAAACTCCACAAACCTTAAACCTAAACCTAAAACCTATAACCTCAACCCTAAACCCTAAAACCCTAAACCTAAACCTAAAAACAAACCTAAACTAAAAACCCTAACCTAAACATAACCCTCTAATCCTAAATTAACTAAATAAATTAAGAAATTAAACATAAATCATAAAACCTAAAAAATTTAAACCTAAACCCAGGAATGGGGAGAACCTTGATGGCAAAACATCATCGCTTAGTCTAGATCTCGGTGGGTGAAGGCGTGGTTATCTTAGTGGTGGTGGGGGATCTGGAGGTGCTGGAGGATATGGAGGTGGTGGTCAAAGCAGTGGTGGCTAAGGAGGTGGGAGGAGTGACGAAGGTTTCAACCGTGGTGGTGGCAGAGGGAGTGATCGAGATATGATGGTGGATCCCGCTAATCAAGAGCGGGGGAGGTTCTAATGGGAACTGGAGAAATTAAAGAACATCTGATCCGATCTACTGCTTATAGAACTGTGTCTTTACAGTAGAGATGGTTATACTTATCGAGGGATTTTGATTTGCTCTATGGCTGCTCATTTTTGATTAATGTCATCGCTTGTGTCTTAAAAAACTTAGGGTGCTACTTGGTTGATGAAATCGAAAAGAAAAAATATTGAATATGAATTTATTCTCTATTAAAAAAACCTTAAATCCTAAACTAACACTAAAACCCAGAACCTAAAACCTAAATCCTAAACCATAAACCCTAAACCATAAACCCTAAATCATAAACTAACCCAAAACCCTAAACCCTAAAAAGCTAAAAAGCTAAACCTAAACTAAGTAAAATAAATAAAAAAATCTAAACCAAAATAAAATGAAAAATAAAATAAATACAAACATAAACTAAAACCTAAACCTAAACCAAAAAAAATAAAAAATTAAAAACTAAACTAAAATAAAATAAATAAAAATCTAAATTAAAGTAAAAAAATAAAAAACTTAAATGAAATAAAAACTAAACATAAAATAAAATTAAAATAAACTTGAAATAAAATAAAATAAAACTAAATAAAACCTTAAACCTAAAAATAAAACCTAAAAATAAATAAGAACTAAACCCTAAACTAAAAAAAAAACTAAACCAAAAGTAAATATGAAATAAACAAAATAAATTAAAGCTAAACCTAAATTAAAAAAAACCTAAACCTAAAATAAATTAAAACTAAACCTAAACCTAAATGAAAAAAAAAAATAAACTAAAAATAAACATAAATTAAAAAATAAAACATAAAAATAAACATAAAATAAGGGCCTAAAACCTAAACCTAAAAAATTAAAATAAAAACCTAAACTAAAACAATAAAATAAAAAATAAAACCTAAACCTAAAAAATGAAATAAAAATAAAACTCAACTAAAAAATAAACCTAAACCTAAAAAGTAAATTAAAATAAAAAACCTAAACTAAAATAAATAAACTAAAATAAATAAATAAACTAAATAAAATAAAAATAAAAATAAAATTAAAATAAAATAAACTAAAATAAATAAAATTAACTAAATAAACTAAAAAATTCTAAACCTACATTTAATTTAAAAAAAAACACTAAACCCTAAACCCTAAACCCTCACAAACCCCTAAACCTCCACAAAACCATATCAAACCCTAAACACTAAACCTAAACTTTAAACCTAAACCCTCAACCTAAACCCTAAACCCTAAACCACTTAAACCCTAAACCCTAAACCTAAAACCTAAAATCCTAAACTAAATAAATAAAACATAAAATGATAAATGAAATACTAAATATATTAAATAATAAAATAAAAATAAACATAAAATAAAATAAAATAAAAATAAAATAAACTAAAAAATAAAACCTAAACTAATTAAAAATAAAGTAAAAATGAATAAAAAACCTAAATAAAATAAAACAATAAAATATAAATAAAAAATAAAATGAAATAAAAACCTAAACCTAAAAATAAAACCTAAAAATAAATTAAAAAAACTGAAACCCTAAATTAAAAAAAATCTAAACCTAAAATAAAAAGTAAAATAAAGAAAATAAAATAAACTTAAACCTAAACTTAAATAAACTAAACTAAAATAAATTAAACCTAAACCTAAAATAAAATTAAAAAAAGCAAAATAAAATAAACCTAAACCTAAACTAAAATAAATAAAACCTAAACCCCAAAACCCCAAACCCTAAACTAAACCCTAAACCCTAAACTAACTTAAAAAGCTAAACTTAAACCTAAAAATAAATAAAACATAAAATAAATAAAATAAATAAATAAATCTAAATAATTAAATAAAATAAAATATAAACTAAAACCTAAACTAAACCTAAACCAAAAGAAATTAAAATAAAAAAAATAAAAATAAACTAAAATAAAATAAATAAAAACCTAAACTAAACTAAAAAAACAAAAAAAAAACTAAACAAAATAAAAACTAAACCTAAAATAAAAAAAATAAAGCTAAAATAAAATAAAATAAAAACTAAATAAAAACCTAAACGTAAAAAATAAACCTTGAAATCAAACTTAAAAATAAATAAAAATAAATCCTAAACCCTAAATTAAAAAACACTAAATGTAAAATAAAAATAAAATAAACAAAATAAATTAAAGCTAAACTAAAATAAATAAAACCTAAACCTAAACATAAATTAAACTAAACCAAATCATAAATCGAAACTAAATAAAATAAAATAAACTAAAAATAAACCTAAACATAACCTAAAAATAAAACCAAATAAAAACCTAAACCTAACCTAAAAATTAAAACCTAAAAAAAACCTTAAATAAAACCTAAAACCAAAACCTAAAAAATAAAATAAAAATTTAAACCTATACCAAAAAGTTTTAAAAATAAAACCTTAACCTAAAAAATTAAATAAAATTAAAAATCAATTAAAATAAAAAAAATCTAAAGTAAATAATAAATAAATAAACTAAACTAAATGAAAAAAAAAAAAATAAACTTAAATAAAATAAAAAATAAAAAAAAAATAAAATAAAATAAAATATAAAATAAACTAAATAAACCTAAACCTATGGGTTTTTAATTTAAAAAAAAAACCCTAAACCCTAAACCCTAAAACTAAACCCCAACCTAAAACTAAACCCCAAACCTAAACCCCTAAAACCCAAACAACCAACAATCCTAAAGCCTTAACATAAAACCCTAAACCCTAAACCCTAAACCCTAAAAAACCCTAAACTAGAAACCTGCTAAACCCTAAACTAAACCTAAAACTAAAACTAAAATCTAATAACCTAAATAAAACCTAATAATAAGATAAATAAAAATACCTAAACCTAATATAATAAAAAATAAAATAAAATAAAAACATAAACCTATAATTTAAACAAAATAAAAAATAAAATAAAAATAAAATAAAATAAATAAAAAGCTAAAGTAAACTAAAAAAATAAAGTAAACTTAAAAATAAAAACTCTAAATAAAATAAACACTAATCAAAAAATGAAAATAAAATAAAATAAAAATTAAATAAAAACCTAAACCTAAAAATTAAACCTAAACTAAAATAAATAAAACCTAAATAAACCTAAACTAAATAAAATAAAATAAATAAAATAAACCTAAACCTAAACAAAAAATAAAACCTAAAATTAAACCTAAAACCTAAAAAAAAATAAAATAAAACCTAAATCTTAAGATAAAAAAAATAAAACCTAACCTAAAATAAAATAAAATAAAACTCATCTAAAAATAAACTTAAACATAAAAAATAGACTAAATAAAAAAACTAAACTAAAATAAATAAACCTAAAATAAACTAAAAAATAAAATAAAAAATAAACTTAAATAAAATAAAAATAAAATAAACTCAAATAAATAAAAAAAAACTAAATAAACCTAAACCTACAAGTTTACTTAATTTTAAAAAAAACCCCTAAACCTTAAATCCTATACCCCAAACCCTAAAGCGTAAACCCTAAAACTAACCCTAAACCCTAAACCCTAAATCTTAAACCCTAAAACCCTAAAATCTAAACCCTAAACCTGAAACCATAAACCATAAACCCTAAACCCTAAATTCTAAACCTTAGAACCCTAAACCATGAACCCTAAACCCTAAACACTAAACCAAACCTAAACCCTAAAACCCCATAACCCCAAATCCCCCAATCCAAACCCTAAACCCAAACCTAACCCTAAACCCTAAACCATAGTTAACCCTAAATCCTGAACCCTAAATGAACCCTAAACCCTAAGAATGTGCAAAACCTTAACAGCAAGAACATCACCTTCAACTAGGCTCAATGTAGATCTAGCAGTGGAGGCGAAGGTGAAGGCCACGGTTATCTTTGTTGAGGTGGGGGATCTGGAGGTGCTGGAGGATATAGAGGTGGTGGTCAGAGTAGTGGTGGTTATGGAGGTGGGAGGAGTGATAGAGGTTACAACTGTGGAGGTGGTAGAGGGAGAGATTGGGGATATGATGGCAGATCCCGCTACTTGGGAGGCGAGGGTGGTTTTGATGAGAATTGAAGAAACTGAAGAACGGTCGATTTGATCTACTACTTATGGAACTATGTCTTTACAGTAGAGACAGTTCTACTTATATAAGGATTTTGATTTGCTCTATGGCTGCTCATTTTTTATCTATGTCGTCGCTTGTGTCCTAGAAAACTCGGGGTGCTACTTGGTTGATGAAATCAAAAATTGTTGAATATGAATTTGTTTTCTGTTAAAAAAAACATAAACCCTAAACTAAAAATTAAACCCTAAACTTAAAACATAAACCCTAAACACTAAACACTAACCTTAAACCCTAAACCCTAAACCCTAAACTAACCCTACACCCTAAACCCTAAAAAACTAAAAACCTAAACTAAATAAAACCTAAAAATAAAATAAATAAAAAAATCCACACCAAAATAAAATAAAATAAAAACATAAACTAAAACCTAAACCTAAACCTAAACCAAAAGAAAATAAAATAAAAATAAAACTAAAATAACATAAATAAAAACCTAAACTAAATTATAAAATAAAAATTAAACCTAAAATAAAATTAAAATAAAATAAAAACTAAATAAAATCCTAAACCTAAAAATAAAAGTTAAAATAAATAAAAAAAAAAATAAAACCCTAAACTAAAAAAAAACTAAACCTAAAATAAATAAAAAAATTAATCCTAAACCTAAACTAAAATAAACTAAACTAAAATAAGTAAAACCTAAACCTAAACCTAAATTAAATAAAAATAATAATCTAAAAATAAACCTAAACCTAAACTAAAAAATAAAACCTAAAATTAAACCTTAAATAAAAACCTAAAACCTAAACCTAAAATAATAAAATAAAAATCTAAACTAAACTAAAATAAAATGAAACCTAATCCTAAACAATGAAAAAAAAACTCAACTAAAAATAAACCTAAACCTAAAAAAATAAACTAAAATAAATAAACCTAAAATAAATAAACTAAATTAAATAAACATAAAAAATAAACCTAAATAAAATAAATTATAAAATAAACTCAAATTAAAAAAATAAACTATATAAA
>JAKCPB010001306.1:0-50636 GCA_021442155.1 Cymbidium sinense
GCTAAAATAAAACAAAAAAAGTTAACTTCAAATAAAATATTAAAACCTAAACCTAAAAAGAAAATAAATAAAATCCTAAAAGAACTTAAAATAAAAGAAAACCTAAGCTAAAGATAAAATAAATAAAACTCAACTAAAATTAAACTAAACTAAAGCTTAAAATAAACTAAAATAAAAAAAACTTAAACTTATATAAAAATAAACTAAATAAAATAAAATTAAACCTAAATAAAATAAAAATAAAGTAAACTAAATATACTAAATAAACCTAAACCTATGGGTTTACAAAATTTTTTTTTTTTTAACCTTAAATCCACAAACACTAAACCTAAACCCTAAACCTAAACCCTAAACCCTAAACCCTAAACCTAAATTCAAAACCCAACCCTAAACCTAAACCCTAAAAGCAAACCCTAAAAACAATAAACCCTAAACCTAAACCTAAACCACAACCTAAACCCTAAACCCCAAACCCTAAACTTAAACCTAAAGTAACTAAATAAATTAAAAAATAAACCTAAACCCTAAAACCTAATAAACCTAAACCTAAATCTTAAGAATGGTCAGAACCTTGACCGTAGGAACATCACCGTCAACTAAACTCAGTCTAGATCTAGTGGTGGAGGAAAAGGTGGAGGTGGCAGTTATCACAGTGGCGGTGGGGGTTCTAGAGGTGCTGGTGGATATGGAGGTGGTGGTGGCGTGGTGGTTATGGAAGTGGGAGGAGTGAGGGAGGTTATAGCCATGGTGGTGGTGGAGGGAAACATTGGGGATATGATGGTGGATCTCTACTCAAGAGGTGGTTCTGGACTGGAGAAAATTAAGAATGACCAATCGATTTGTTATGGAACGTGTCTTATAGTAGAGAGGACTCTAGTTATCTAGGGTTTTGGATTTTATATGCATTCTCCTTTTTTATCTATGTCATACTTGTGTCTTAGAAAACTTGGTGTATTACTTTATTGATGAAATTAAAAAAAGAAATGTTGAATCTAAATTTGTTCTCTATTAAAAAAACTAAAACCCTAAACCCTAATAAAACTTGAACCCTAAACCTAAAACCTAAACGACAATTTGGTAGAGCATGCTTTGAAACTTTATTGATCCTTTTGGATTGGACTTTTGGTTTCTAGTGGTTGGTGGCTACCTTTGGCCCTTTTATGTGGTTGTTTTATCTTCGGTGATTTGCACTAGTTGTGCTTATGTTTCCTTGATGATGGTTTCATTTTATTTAGTCATTTGTGGTTGCTCACCTAGTTTGGCTTGGTGGTTGTGTTGGGACTTTGACTTGAGGTCTCCTATCTTGGTTTTGTTGGGTGTTTCTTTATTAAATGGCATTGGTCTGGTGTTTATTGATGGCTGGTTCTAGTTTTCCCTGGTTTGGAGCTTGGATGGGTATTTAGTTAATAGTTGTTGTTGGTGTTCTGACTTTGTTCTAGCCTCACTTTGGGTTATTGTGACTAGTCTGTTGTGGTTTTTATTTGGTGGTTTCATTGCTAGCTGGTTGCTGGCTGGTTGATCTTTGTTTAATGTGCTAGATTTGGAACTCTATGGGTATGCTGACTATGATGGCATTGATGTTACTCACCTCTTCTCTTTGGTTGGTAGCATTACATATGATTGTAACCCTTCTTTATGAAGTTTGGATGCTCATATGTATTGTTGCCCCTTGAGATGATCCTAACTAAGCCCGAGCCTTCTCTTTCTTAGCTCTCTCCTTTTCCTCTCTTTATCCTTATCTTTTTTAGCTATGACTTTTGCCTTTGTAGTGTTCTGTAGATTTCTTTTACAAGTTGGAACTTTATAGAGGGAATAGTTGTTGCTCAGTCAACCCAAGTGTTGTTGTTGTGGATCTTGCTTATCTTTCTTTCTCAAAGAAATCATGAACTGACTCATCCTTTTACTATTTTAGGATTTGTTTTAGTCTTACCATCTTTTCTCTTATGCTTTTTAGGTGCTATATTTGCTCTTTTATTTTCTCTTCTTTTTCTAATGTACTTAGATGGGGTTTACCTCTAGGTTTCTTGTAGCTCTAACAATAGTAGAATTTTAGAGCTTTACCCTTTTAAGGACATTATATCTTTTCCTTTTATTGTAATAAAATCTAACTTTCCCAAAAAAAACCTCCTAAACCAACCCACCTAAACAAACCCTAAACCCAAACCCTAAACCCAAACCCTAAATCTAAAACCCTAAACCCTAAACTAACTGTAAACCCAAAATCCTAAACACTAAACCCTTAACCTAAACCCACAAACCCTAAACCTAAAAAGTATAAACCTAAAATCCTAAACCTTAAACCATAAACCCAAACCACTGTAGACCCAAACCCTAAACCTTAAATCCCAAACCCTAAACCTAAACCTAAAGTAACTGAATAAATTAAAAATAAGCATAAACCCAAAATAATAAACTTAAACCTAAACCTAAACCCTAAGAATGGGTAACCTTGATGAGGAACATCACCATCAACCAGGCTTAGTCTAGATCTAGTGGTGGAGGCAAATGGAGGTAGCGGTTATCATAGTGGTGGTGGGAGATCTGGAGGTGCTAGTGGATATGGAGGTGGTGGTTAGAGCAATGGTGTTTATAGAGGTAGGAGGAGCGATGAAAGTTATAGCCATGGTGGTGAGGAGAGATCAAGGATATGATGGTGGATCCTCGAGAGGCGGGTGGTTCGATGGGAATTAGATGAGAAAGAATGGCCAATCCGATCTACTGCATATGGAACTGTGTCTTTATAGTAGAGATGATTCTAGTTATATAGGGTTTTGGATTTGCTCTATGCGTGCTCATTTTTTTTTATCTGTAGTCACTTGTGTCTTAGAAAACTTGGTGTGTTACTTTGTTGGTGAAAAAAAAAATAAATGTTTAATCTAAATTTGTTCTCTATTAAAAAAAGCCATAAACCCTTGAACCTAAACCACACAAACCACTCCTTGAACCCTCTAAACCTAAACCTACACTAAACCTAAACCCAAACTAAAACCTAAACCTAAACCTAAACCCTAAACCCTAAACCCTAAACCCTAAAAACACCTAAACAACTTTAAACCACAACCCTAAACCACAACCCAAAACTAAACACCTAAACATAAAATAAATTAAAAACTTAAATAAAATAAATAAAAAAATAAAAATCTAAACTAAAACCTAAACCTAAAATAAAATAAAATAAATAAAAATAAATTAAAATAAAATAAATAAAACCTAAACTAAAGATAAAATAAACCTAAGAAAAAACTTAAATAAAATAAAACTAAATGAAAAAAATAAAAATAAAATCAACCTAAAATAAAATAAATAAAATGAAAACCTAAACCTAAAAAAATAAACCTTAAAATAAAACCTAAACCCTAAACAAAAAAAACCAAAAATAATAAGAAAATAAATAAAATAAAATAAACCTAAACTATAAAACTAAACTAAAATAAATAAAACCAAAACCTAAACCTAAACTAAATAAAATAAAATAAACTAAAATAAACTAAACTAAACTAAAAATAAATAAAAATAAAACCTAAACCTAAAAAATAAAATAAAACCTAAACCTAAAATAAAAATAAAACTAAACCTAAAAATAAAATAAAGTTAAAACTAAAATAAACCTAAACCTAAAATAAACTGAAATAAAAAAACCTAAATAAAACTAAATAAAAATAAAAATAAACCTAAATAAAAAGTTAAAATTAAAATTAAACTAAAATAAATAAAAAGTGAACTAAATAAACCTAAACCAACCATTTTACTTAATTAAAAAAATTAAAAAAACAAAAAAATGTTAATCGTAAACCCTAAACCCTAAACACTAAACCTACAACCCTAAATCTTAAACCCTAAAACCCACAAAACCCTAACTGACCCAAAACCTAAACCCAAAACTAAACTGACCCAAACCCCAAATCCTAAACTCATTAAAAAAAACTTAAATAAAGCCTAAACCTAAATTAAAAACCTAAACCTAAACCTACCTAAATAAACTAAAACAAAACCCTAAAACTAAACCTAAACCACTAAATTTAAACCACTTACTAAAACAAATAAATATAAAAATAAACCACCTAAACTAAACCTAAATAAGAAAATAAAATAAAATAAAATAAAACCTAAAAACTAAACCTAAACCTAAAAAAATAAAGAAAATAGAAAATAAAGATTAAACTAAATATAATAAATAAAACCTAAACTAAAATAAAAAATAAATAAAATAAATAAAAAAAATATAAAAATAAAACCTAAAATAAATAAAATAAATAAATATAAAAAAAACATAAACTTAAAATAAATAAAATAAATAAATAAAATAAACCTAAACTAAATTAAAATAAACTAAACTAAAATAAAACCTAAACCTAAACTAAATAAAATAAAATAAATAAAAATAAACTAAAAAAATAAAACCTAAAAAAACCAAAAATATCAGCTAAAACCTAAACCTAAAAAAATAAAATAAAACCAAAACCAAAATAATAAAAATAAAACCTAAACCTAAAGAATAAAATAAAAATAAATCTAAATTAAAAATAAACTGAAACCTAAACCTACTCCTAAAAACTAATCTAAAATAAAAAACCTAATTAAAATAAAAAACCTAATATAAATAAACCAAACTAAAAAAATAATCCTAAATAAAAAAATAAAAAAAATAAATTAAATAAACCCAAACCTATAGATTAACATATTTAAAAAGAAACCCTAAACCATAAACTAAAATAAACCCAAAATAAACCTAAAATAAAAACCTAAAACCTAAACAAAAATAAAATAAAATAAAAATAACCTAAAATAAAAATAAAACCAAACCAATAAAATAAAAAAAAATCTAAATTAAAAATAAATCTAAACCTAAACTAGACAAAATAAACTAAATAAAACATAAACTAACTAAATAAAATAAACTAAATAAAATAATAATAAATCTAAATAAAATAAAAATAAAATAAACTAAAAAATAATAATAAATAAATTATATAAACCAAAACCTATTGCTTAATTTAAAAATAAAAAAGATAAAAAATATAAAAAAACCTAACCCTAAAAAAAACTAAACCCCTAACTATAAAAATAAAATCTTTGCCTAAACCTAAACCTAAAAACTGGTTAAACCTAAACTTTGTTAAAAAAACCCTAAACCTTAAACCTAAATGAAAACCTAAACCTTAAACCTAAAACCTAAACCCTAACTCTAAAATAAAAAAACCTACTTAAACCCTAAACTAAAAACCAAACTCCCTAAACCTAAAACCCTAAACCCTAAACCTAAACCTAAACCTAAAAAATAACCTAAACCTAAATTAAAATAAAACAAAATAAAAATAAAAAACTAACTAAAATAAAAATAATAAAACCTAAACTAAACAAAAAAAATCAAATAAACCTAAAATAAAATAACTAAAATAAAATAAAACTAAACCTAAAAGAAAAAAAAAAAAATAAATAAAATAATAAAAATAAACTAAATAAAACCTACTAAAATAAACCTAAAAAATAAATAAAAATAACTATTAAACTAAAACTAAACCTAAAAATAAAATAAATAAAATAATAAATAAACCTAAACTACTAAACTAAAATAAAAATAAAGAAAAATAAACCTAAAAATAAACTAAACCTAAACATAAATAAACTAAAAACATAAACCTAAATAAATCAAGAAATAAAATAAAATAAAACCAAATAAACTAAAATATCTCCTAGACCTAAAAAAAAAAATAAAAATACTTAACCTAAATCTAATAATAAAAATAAAAAAAATAAAATAAAACTAAACTACAAAATAAATAAAAAATAAACTAAAATAAAAAAAAAACCTAATCTAAAATAAATAAACCTAATATAAATAAACTAAACTAAATAAAAATAAAAAATAAACCTAAATAATAATAAATAAAATAAACTAAAATAAATAAAAATAAACTAAATAAACCTAGACATTAGTTTACTTAATTTTTTTTTAAAAAACCTAAACCTAAACTAAAAAAAATAAAACCTAAAATATAAACTTAAACCTAAACCTAAAATAAAATAAAATAAAACCTAAACCTAAAATAAAACATAAAACCTAAACCTAAAAAATAAAATAAAAATATAACTAAACTAAAAATAAACCTAAACTAAAACTAAACTTAAAATATATTAAAAAATAAAACTAAACTAAATAAAAAAATAAAATAAAATAAACTAAATAAACTAAACCTAGTTTACTTAATTTTAAAAAAATAAAAATAAATAAAACCAACCCAAACCTAACCCTAAAACCCTAAAATCAAACCCTAAACCCTAAACTAAACCTAAACCATAAACTCTATTAAACAAAACCTTAAACCCTAAACCCTAAACCTAAAATAACTAAACACACCTAAACTCCACTAAACCTAACACTAACTAAATCCTAAACCTAAAGCCACAAACCTAAACCAAAATCCTAAACCTAAATTAAAAAATAAAATAAAATAAACTAAAACCTAAACTAAAATCTAAACCTCACCTAAAGAAATATAATAAATGAAAATAAAACTAAACTAAAATAAAATAAATAAAACCTAAAAAAATAAAATAAATAAAATCCTTAAAAATAAAATAAAAACTAACTAAATAATATACTGATAAAAACTAAATAAAAGCTAAACTTAAAATAAACTTAAAATAAATAAAAACACAAACTAAAAACTAAACTTAAAATAAAAAATAAATAAAAATAAAATAAACCTATTCTAAAATAAACTAAATTAAATAAATAACCTAAACCTAAAATAAACTAAACCTAAACCTAAACTAATAAAAAATAAACTAAAATAAACTGGCTAACTAAAAAAAATAACCTAAAAAATAACCAAAATAACAACATAAAACCTAAACTAAAAATAAAATAAAATAAAAATAATAAATAATAAAATAAAATAAAATAAAATAAAATAAAATAAACTAAAAATATAAATCTAAAATAAACTAAAATAAATAAAGCTAATATAAATAAACTAAATTAAATAAAGCATAAACCTAAATAAATAAAAAAAATAAAATAACTAATAAATAAAAAAATACTAAATAAACTTAAACTCTGGGTTTGCTTATTTTTTTTTAAAAAAACCCAAAACTAAAACCAAATAAACCAAAAGCCCTAAAAAATGAGCCACAAACCCACAAACTCCAAAACCTAAATCCACAAACCTGCTAAAACCAAACCTAAATCTAAACCATAAACCATAAACCCACTAAAAACTACTAAACCAAACCCTTAAAATAAAGATTAAAACCCCCCAAACCTAAACCTAAACTAAAACTAAATAAACCCTAAACCAACCCTAACCTAAACCTTAAACCTCCTAATTAAAACCTAAACCCTAAACCTAAACCATACAACCCTAAGCCTAAACCCTAAACCTAAAACTAAACAATTAAACTCAAAACCTACTAAAAAACCCAAACCCAAAATTTAAAACAACCTAAACCCTAAATAAACCCTAAACCCTAAACCCACCCAACACTAAACCCTAAACCCCAAATCCCATGGTGGTTATGGAGGTGGGAGAAGAAGGTTACACCCATGGTGGTGGTGGAGGGAAAGATCGGGGATATTATAGTGGATCCCGCTACTCAAGAGACCAGGGTGGTTCTTATGGGAATTGGAGAAATTGAAGAATGGTCAATCTGATCTACAGCTTATGAAAATATTTCTTTATAGTAAAAATGATTCTAGTTATCTAAGGTTTTGATTTGCTCTATGCATGCTCATTTCTCAGCTATATTGTTGCTTGTGTCTTCAAAAACATGGTGTGTTACTTGGTTGTTGAAAGAAAAAAGAAGAAATGTTGAATCTGAATTTGTTCTCTTAAAAAAAAAAAAAAAAACCCTAAACCCTAAACTAAAACACAACCCTAAATCAAAACCTAAACTCTAAACCATAAAAACCCTAAACCCAAAACCTAAAACCCAAAGCCTAAACCCTAAATCATAAAACCCTAAACCCTAAACTACCCAACTAAACCTAACTAAAACCTAAACTAAAAAAAAAAAGCTAAAAACCTAAACTAAAATAAAATAAAAACCTAGAATAAAATAAATAAATAAAAATAAATAAAATAAATAATAAACTAAACTAAAAGAAAATAAAATAGAAAATAAAAAAACAAACTAATATAAAATAAATAAAACTAAACTAAAAAAAAATAAAAAAAACCTAAATAAAAAATAAAATAAACCTAAATAAAATAAAATAAAACTAAATAAAACCTAAAATAAAACCTAAAATTAATAAAAAAATAAAACCTAAAATCCAAAATAAAAAAAATATAAATAATAAAATAAACTTAAACCTAAACTAAAATAAACTAAAATAAAATAAATAAAACCTAAACCTAAAATAAGCTAAACCTAAACTAAAAAATATCTAAATAAAATATAAACTAAACTAAAAAAAAATAAAACCTAAAATAAACCTAAAATAAACTAAAACCTCATCTTAAAAAAATAAATAAAACCTAAAGCTAAACCTAAAATAAAAAAATAAAACCTAAAACTAAAATAAAATAAAAATAAAATTAAACTAAAAATAAACCTAAAACCTAAACCTAAAAAAATAAAATATAATATAAAACCTAAACTAAAATAAATAAACCTAAAATAAATAAACTAAACTAAATAAAAAAATTGAACCTAAATAAAAAAAATAAAAATAAAATAATAAACTAAATAAACTAAATAAACTAATTTACTCATATTTAATTTAAAAAATAAAAAATTTAAAAAAACCTAAACCTAATGTAAACCTAAACCCTAAACCTAAACCCTAAACCTAAAAACTAAACTAAAACCTAAACCTAAACCTAAACCCTAAACCTAAAACCATAAACTAAATCAAAAACCCTAAAAACTAACCCCTAAACTATAAACCCTAAACTTAAAACCTCAAACCTAAACAAATCATAAACTTTAAACAAAACCTAAACCCTAAAGCCTAAACACTAAACTCTAAACCTCTAAACTCTAAGCTCTAAACTCTAACTAAACCCTAAACTCTAAAACCTTACACCCTAAACTAAAACCTATACCCTAAACCTATACCTAAACACTAACCTAAAACCCTAAACCTAAACCCTAAACCTAAACCTAAAGAAACTAAATTAATAAAAAATAAACCTAAATTGAAAAACCTAATAAACCAAAACCTAAACCTAAACCCTAATAATGGGCGTAACCGATAGAACATCAAGATCTAGTTAGTAAGATTTAGGAGGAGAAGGCGGCACATTATCAATGGTGGGGGATCTGAGGATATGGAGGTGGTGGTTGAAGGTTATGGAGGCAGAGCGATGGAGGTTATAGCCATGTCACGAGGGAAATGGATATAATGGTAGATCCTACTACTGAGAGTGTGGTTCGAGAAACTAGAGAAACTAAAAGAATGGCCAACCCATCTGCTATGGAACTGTCTTAGAGACAGCTCTAGTTATATCTAGGTTTTGATTTTCTTATGCATGCTCATTTTTATCTATGTCATCGCTATGTCTTAGAAAACTTGGTGCTACTAGCTTGAAATCAAAAGAAGAAATGTTGAATATGAATTTGTTCTATGTTAAAAAAAAACCTTAAACCTAAAACCCTAAACTAAAACCTAAACCTTAAACCAAAAAACTAAACCCTAAACCCTAAACCCTAAAAACCATAAATCATAAACACTAAACCCAAACCCTAAACCCTAAAACCTTAAACCCTAAACCCTAAACCCTAAAACCCTAAATCATAAACTTAAACTAAACTAAAATAACCTAAACCCTAAACCTAAACTAAACTTAAACTTAAACTCTAAAAATAAACTCTAAATTTAACTAAAACAAAACTATAAACCAAACTAAACCTTAAACTTAAACCTAAACTAAAACTAAACCTAAAATTAAACTCTAAACTAAAACAACCTAAACCTAAACTTAAACTTAAAACCTAAACTTAAACTCTAAACCTAAACTCTAAACTAACTTAAACCTAAACTTAAACTTAAACCTAAATCTAAAAACTAAACCTAAAGTTAAACTATAAACTAAACTAAACCTAACCTAAATATAAACTTAAACTAAACTTAAACTTAAACTTAAATTTAAACTAAACCAACTTAAACTTAAATCCTAAATCAACCTAAATTAAATCAAATAAACTCTAAAATTAAATCAAATCCTAAATTGAAACTTAAATCTAAACCTAAATCTTAATTTAAACCTAAACTTAAAATCTTAAACTTAAACTTAAACTAAACTTAAAACCTAAATAAAACTCTAAGTTTAAATAAAATCCTAACTTAAACTAACTTTAATTTAAACTTAAACTAAAAAACTCTTCTAAACATGAAACCCTAACTTAAATATAAATATAACTAAATAAACTTAAATCTAAACTCTAAATAAACTCAAATCTAAACTTTAAACTAATCAAACTCTAAACTTAAACCTAAATCCTTAAACTTAAACCTAAACCAACTTAAACTCCTAACTAATTCTAAACCTAAACTAAACTCTAATAAATATAAATCTATACTTAAATTCTAAATTTAAACTAAATCCTAAAAAATCAAACTAATAAACCTAAACCTAAACCTAAACCTAAACCCTAAACCTAAACCTTAAACCCTAAACCTAAACCCTAAACCTAAACTTAAATCTAAACCTAAACCTAAACATAAACCTAAACCTAAACCTTAACCTAAACCTAAACTTAAACCTAAACCTAAACCTAAACCTAAACCTAAAACTAAACTAATCTTAAACCTTAAATCAAAACCTAAAACCCAAAAAAATTACTGCCTGAGCCATGGTCATCGTGCTCTAGAGATTTCCCTTTCCCCTCTCATTTTTAGCTTTTTAGGCGCTGCTTGCTAGCTATTTTGAGTGATTCCCTCTAGATTCCTTCTTAAATTGAGTGCTAGCCTATTTTGTGTCTTCATTAGAGTGACACCATGGCTTGGCATCTTCCCTGATGATTCCTTAAAATTGAAGGATCCTATGGATCATACTAGGGAATCAACTAACTTGGCTTTGACTAGTTTGAAATCATTGAAAAGCAAGACGTTCCAGTTTATATTTCTCTCCCCAATACATAAATTCCTTGCGTTAACCATCAATTCTATTTTACTATGGGTGCTTTTTTAGGTCGGCCGTTGTAAATTGATCGTGCAATGATTATAAAAATCTCATCCTTAGTGGCTAATCCTTGTTGAATTGGACATTACCAAGAAACACCCAAAAAATCTGGTTGGGATCTAAAAATTATGGTTATATGCAAAGATTTGAATTTGAAAATCTCCTCTTTTGTTCTCACCGTAAAATCCATATAATGATAATTCTAAATATTTCATTCATCATCCTCACCTAAAAAAGAAAAATCCCTGTTAAGGAAACTTCTATTCCTAACCCTAGGTCAACTATAAATATGAAAAAGCTACTTCAAAAAAAAAATAATTTTTGAGTGTTCCTAATAAGGCTATTTTACCTCTTACATCTTCTGCGCAATTGAAGGCTTCTAATGTGAACAATAATAGTTTTTCTAAACTTTTAGATGATGATTCTATTCTCCATTCAATCCCTACATTCTTGCCTTTGATTGATGAAAATGAAGCTTTGATTGAGAATATAAATGAGAATAATAATGTTATGCATCATTCAAATTCAATGGAGAATATGCCTTTAATACCTCATAATAATCTAGTTGAAAAATTGATTCTATTTTCATTCGTGATTATTTAAATTCTCATAAAGATTTGGCTTTGTTTAATAATTTGGGTCAAGAAGAGGAAGGGCTTGGTGTTCACACTTGCCTCTTAATAAATCTATGCTCCCTCTTATTATTCGATGCTCATTTGGCTTTAATAAATTCTAATGTCTTGGAAGAAGAGAACTCATTTCTAATCAAGAGATTTCTCCTAAATCTGACTAATGTTGCTAAATCCTTCTGATGATGATTATATGGGAAAAGAAAATGGTTTCCAAACTTATCATGCTTAAAAAAGAGAAAAATGTTAAAAATTTCCTCCCAAATTGCCAAGAAACATTAGATTGGCTATACCTCCCTCTCTCTCTTAATTAACCTTTCTTAACCCCTTTTATTTCTTTATGTTTAATTTTATTGTTTGGAATGTTAGAGGGATTGGTACCCTCTCTATTCATAATTGTATTAAAAATCTTTATCATATACATAATATTTATTTACTTATTTTTTTGGAGCCTCTTATTCATGTTAACAAAATTAACCATTTTGCTAGAATGATCGGTTTCAATAAAGTTTTCTCTAATGTGTGTAATAAAAATTGGTGTTTTTTGAATAACTTTGTAGATGTTTCTATTCTTGATGATTTTCAACTAGTTGTCAATGTTCAAATCTCTTATGGTGATTATTGTGTATGGGCTTAGATCCGTAGAAATCTTCTTTGGGATAATTTGAGGAATTTTGCTACCTCTATCAATAAACCTTGGTTTGTTGGTGGTGATTCCAACACTATTTTATTCACTTTTGAATGAAGTGGTGGTTGCTCTCCTAATATTCATTCCATGGAAAAGTTTTCTAATACAATCCTTGATTGTAATTTGATTGATTTGGGTTCTAAAGTTTCTAATTATTCTTGGTAAAACTTTGGACTTTGACAAAGGTTGGATCAAATTCTTTTTAGTACTCATTGGATTACTCAATGATATATTACTTATGTCTATCATTTAACTAGAACCTTGTCTAATCATGCTCCTATTTTGGTTTCTATTAATGATAATTTTAATAGATTAAAAATTTTCTCCTTTAGATTTCAACATGTGATTCAACATATTAATTTTTTTTAATGTTGTGGTTAACAATTGGAAAGTTCTTTTACATCCTGATAATTCGATTATGGGGATGAATAGACTTTGGTTTATGCTTAAAAAACTTAAGAAAATCTGGGTTGGTGGAATAAGTATTATTTTAAAATCCTTTTTGCTAATATCAATGATTTGGCAAAAAAATGGTTTGTGATCTTGAGGTCTCTATTATGTCTGATCCTTCTAAGATTAAGGACTAGACTAAGGTGAAAGATAAACTTATTAATTTTCAAAATATGGAAGAGACTTATTGGCATAAAAAAGCTGCTAGTAAACATATTACAGATGGTGACAACACTACTAGGTATTTCCATGCTTTAGTTAATAAAAAGAGAGCTTTAAATAATATTCAAAAAATTAAAGATGATAATGGAGAATGGATTATGGAGAATAATGATATTAAGGATTCGATTATTAAATACTTCAAAAATATGCTAAATAAGAGTTGCTCTTATAAAGTTATTTCTAAATCACACTTGATTCCTTCTATTATTACTAATGATGACTATGATTTGCTTACTATTATGCCTAATGAAGATGAAATTTTTAAAGTTCTTAATAGCATGAACATAGATTCTACTGCTGGTCCGGAGGGTTTTACTACTCAATTTTTTCAGAATTATTTATTTATTATTAAAGATGATTTGATTGAAGATGTGGTTGATTTTTTTAATGGTAATCCTTTTCGTAGATATTTTTCTAGCACTTCTATTATTCTCATACTTAAGAAAGAAAATCCAGACTATTGGAGTGATTTTAGACCTATTAGTCTTTGCACCTTCTTCAATAAGTTGATTTCCAAAATTCTTTTCAATAGGCTTAGTCCTTTACTTCATAAGATTATCTATCTCAATCAAACTAGTTTTCTTAAAAGTAGATCTATTTCTGATAACATTTTACTTGCCCAAGAATTAATTCATGACTTAGATGCTAAGACTAGAGGTGGAAACATTCTTTTCAAATTAGATATTACCAAAACTTTAGATAATATCTCTTCAAATTTCCATTTCCATATTCTGAATTTATTTTGGTTTTCTGATAAATTTACTTTTCTTATTAAATATTGTATTAAGAATGCCTAGTTTTTTATTTTTTTTAATAGGGATGCTTTGGTCAACTTTCCTTCTTCCCATGGCTTAAGATAAGGGGATCGTTTATCTCCTACTTTATTTATTATTGCTGTTGAGTACTTATCTATGAGCATCAATGAGTTATTTTTAAACAATCCTAGTATGAAAACTCTTGGTGGTCTTCCTTTTCCACTTAAGCTTTGTAGATGATTTCATTAGTTTTTACAATGCTTCTATTCAACATATCAAGAACCTCAAGATTTTTTTAAGTAAATTTGGTAGAGAAAGTGGTCTTTCTATCAATGATAACAAAAGGTGATTTATTATTTCTTCAAGTATCTCTAATAATAAAATCAATCAAATCTAGCATATCACTAATTTTAAACATCAACACTTACCTCTTAAGCACTTGGGTGCTCCTCTATTTAAAGGTCCAAAATGATCCCATCTTTTGATGAGTTAATTCAAAAATTTTAAATAAAATTTTGTTTGGGAATTCCATTTACTTTCCTTTGGTAGTACACTATTCTTAAGAGAACTCTTAATTTTATGCCTCTTTATTTGATTCAAATTATTATTCCCACTAATTCTACTCTTATTAGAATTGATCGCTTGCTTAATAAATTTTTTTGGGGATCTAATAATTCTATTAAAAGAATGCATTGGGCATCATGGTATAAATGTTGGGTGATTGCAAACCTATTTATGAAGCTATGACTTCCTTCTCTCATATGCTCTTGTAGAATTTTAGAAAGAATGATAGCCTTTGGGCTACTTTTATGATAGAAAAATATTGCCAAGGTAAAAACCCTCTTATCTATGCTTATAAAGTTGGTGACTCTCCGGTTTGGAAAAGGCTTTGCTCCATTAAATGGGTTGTTGAATCCTTAATATCTTGGGGTATTCATTCAGGCTCTTCTTTCTTTTGGCAAGACAATTGGATTGGCAATGGCTCTATTAACTCTCTTTTATCTACACACTACGCTACTATCAAAGTTAACTCTTTTTGGCTTAATAACAATTGGAATGAAAACAAACTTGAGAACTACATTCTATTACTATTTTTGATAAGTTTACAACATCACTATCTTTTCTAATAAACCTGATCAAATTCTTTTCAAGCTCTCTTACAATGGTGATTTCATTCTTAAAGAGGTTTGGAATTTTATTAGAAAAAAGCAAAACACATCTAATGTTTTCATTAAACTTTGGAACAATATCATTCCCATTTCGTATTTTATTTTAGCTTGGAGGATTTTGAGTAACTTCATTCCTGTAGATTTCTTGGTTTGGCTTAAAGGGTTTTACTTACCTTCCAAGTGCTATTGTTGCTTTCATATTGAAAATGTTAATCGTGTTTTTGTCAATGGTGCTATTACTTCCAAACTTTGATATGGTATGATGATTTATTTAACACTAACTATTTTCATGGCTCTCTTTCATTATATCAACTTCTTGAAGTTTGTTTCCATAAACTGAAAGGTCATATGAAAGTTTTAATTGCTATATACCCTTATTTGGTTCATTTGATGTTTAGAAATGATGCTAAATATCTAGGCATCTCTATGAACCATAAAAGGATCCTTAGAATTAAAGAAAAATTCATGCTTTGTTTAATGCAAATTTAATTAGTAATCTTCATTTTAGAGGTTATAAATTTGTTGCTAAAAAATTTGGGTATTTTGCATGATGACCCTTCCTACAAGAGTGTTAGGATTGTACATTGGATTAAGCCTAAAGAATATTTTATTAAGAATACCGATAGTTCCATTTCCCCAAACAAATATGGTTGTGGTGGAATTCTTATGGAATTTAAAATTACTGTAACTTGTGATTATGCCTACCCCCTCAAAGCTTGTTCTATTATTTATGTTGAGCTCATGGTTGTTAATAAAGCTATTGATATTTTTTTGATCGTAGGCCTCTTTAATATTTGGATTGAAGTTGATGCTCTTCTTATACTTGATATGATCAATACTAATAAAATGGGGAATGCTTGCTTATTTGATCTTCTTAATCTCACTAAAAAGCTTCTTTCTCAAGTTTGCTACAAAATTTCTCACATTCTTCATGAAGGTAATGCTTATGATGATTTCCTGGCTAATTTGGGAGATGAATTAAATGAGCTCACTTTATTTGATAACCATAGCTTACTTAAGCATCTACATGGCCTAGTCAATCTGGATAACACTAGACTACCTTACCCTAGATTTTAACTTTCAGCTATTT
Source organism: Cymbidium sinense (assembly GCA_021442155.1). Taxonomy (NCBI): domain Eukaryota; kingdom Viridiplantae; phylum Streptophyta; class Magnoliopsida; order Asparagales; family Orchidaceae; genus Cymbidium; species Cymbidium sinense. The sequence goes on from JAKCPB010001306.1 coordinate 16,133, forward strand.
TGTTGATCATATTGCTATGGTGGTTTTATTCAGTCTATTTTTTGGCTATTTTTTTATGCTTCCCTCACCAGAAAGTGGTTTTTGCTATTTTCTTTATGGTCAATCTCAATTTATATATGAAAGTACCTTGTTGGTTTTAGTTTATTTCTAAACTTAAACCCCTTCTTCTTTACCCCATTGTATACTTGTGACCTTATTTCATAGTGGCTATGTTTAATTGATTTTCCTATCTCTAAGACTACTGGTTTCTTTCTAGGCTCATGCGGGCTCATTTTGTCATTAGTGATTTTTTGGGGTCTCATGTTGGTTGTGTCTGTCTGATTTTGGCCTACCCCTTACACTAATTGATGTTGGGTTTGCCTCGTGTTTTGCTACCTTACATTATTATTTGAATTGGATTTTTGGCTGCTATGGTTGGTTCTACTGGATGTTGCAATTTGCTTTTTCAGTCTGCCTTACTATTTTGGTGGTCATTTTTCATGGATATTGTTAGTCTCTTCTGCTTTGGCTTAGTTTTGGGCTTTCTGGTGGTTGATGTTCTCTTTTCCTAGTCTCACTTGGAGGTTTCTACTAGTTGGTTTTTCCCTCTGCCTTGTGGATTGGAGGTAGCTTTTTTCTAGTTGTTTCCTCCTCATTTTCTTTTGGTGATTGTCTACTCTATGGGTTTGGAAGGGGCTTTATTTCCCTCTGCCTTGTTCCTTTCCTCACGATTTTGTTTGCTTGGGTGGTTCTCTTTGGCATTTTATACTTTTTTTTGTCTTTGAATGACTACCAATTTTGTTTCTTGGTTTTTTTGGAGATCTCTAGTGGGTTATGGCTATGTTGCGTTCTTTCCTCTATTTTGGGCTCTTTATTTTGTTAACCTTTTATTTTGGTTTTGCTCCCTTTACGAATTGGAACTTTGTCGATGTGGTTGGTCGCAGCAACTATTGGTCCTTTCAGATTTTAGCTTTGATTATTTTCAATTTTTTTGGTTGTTTTCCTGTTTTGGTGTTTTATTGTTGTTTGTTTTATCAATTGATTGGTATGAGGACTTTTGTGGTTCTTTTCTAGACTTTATTTTACTGGAGGAGATGGTTGTGGTTGTTTTTGTCTATGCCCACCGGTTCACAGCTCCTCTCATTGGCCTAGGTTTGTCGAGGGTTGGTTGTGGCTCTCTCTAGCTTGGTGACTTAGGATTGGATGCTATCTTGCCTTGGATGCTTATGCCCTGGCTTGGTTTCTACAAATTTAAGTTGGCTATTGGTATTGAATCCCTCTAATTTATTTTTCTATCCTTATTTCCTGATATTTTCCTCTTGGTTGGTGGTGCTAAATTTGGTGTTTTTACTGATGCCTTGGTAGTGGTTTTGATGGTAATTTCTAGATGCCCTCTTGGTCTCCCTATGGCTTTCCTCTCTCTGGTGCTACTTATATTCTACTATTTTGCTATTTGGGTGGAGGTTTTGCCCTTGGATTTGGATTGCTAGTTGAGATAGTGTGGGTTGTTATGCCTTGGGATTGTTGTTTGACCCCTATTCATGCCGACCGCCCTTTTTTTTGTGTTTCTCTTCCTTTTGGTGGTGGCTTTGGAGTTATCGCTTTTTTTAGCTTGGCCACCCTATAACTTCTGGTGGCTTTATGTGATTGGTTCTTTTTGTGTGTTGGTTACATGTCGCTTTCTATTTGTGCAGACTGGATCAATATGGACTATTTTGCCTTGGATGGTTTTCTTATATCAAAAAAACATAAAACAAAATAAACTAAAACCTAAACAAAAATAAACTAAATAAATAAAATAAATAAAAACATAAACTAAAACCTAAACCAAAATCTAAACCTAAAAAAAACTAAATTAAAATAAAATAAATAAAAACCTAAACCCTACTAAAAAATAAAAAACCTAATAAAAGAAAAACTAAACCTAAAATAAAAATAAAATGAACCTAAAATAAAATAAAATAAAACTAAATAAAATAAAACCTAAAAATAAACCAAAAAATAAACCTAAAAATAAAAAATAAAAAACCTAAACTATAAAGAAAACCTAAACCAAAAATAAAATAAAATAAACCAAACCTAAACTAAAATAAATAAAACCTAAATCTAAACCTAAAATAAACTAAACCTAAACCTAAACCTAAACTAAATAAACTAAAATAAACTAAAATAATCCTAAACCTAAACTAAAATAAACCTAAAATAAACCTAAACCTAAATCTAAAAAAAAATAAAACAAAACCTAAACCTAAACCTAAAAATAAAAAAATAAAACCTAAACCTAAAAAAGAAAATAAAAATAAAACTAAACTAAAAAATAAACCTAAACCTAAACCTAAATGAAAAAAATAAACTAAAATAAATAAACATAAAATAAATAAACTAAACTAAATAAAAAAATAAACCTAAATAAAAATAAAACATAAAATAAACTAAATTAAAAAAATTAAAATAAATAAACTAAATAAACCTAAACCTGCGAGTTTACTTAATTTAAAATAATAAATAATAAATAATAAATAAATAAAAACTCTAACACTAAACCCCAAAACTAACCCTAGAACCTAAAACCTAAACCTTAAACCTACCACCCTAAGTCCTAAACCCTAAACTCTAAAACCCTAAACCCTAAACCCTAAACCTTAAAATCCTTAGCCTTAAACATGAAACCCTAAACCTTAAACCCTAAAAACCTAAAAACTTAAACCTAAACAAAATAAAACCTAAAAAAAATAACCTAAACCTAAACTAAATAAATAAATAAAATAAAATAAACCTAAACTAAAACCTAAACCTAAGCCTAAACCTAAAAGTGAAGTAAAATAAAAATAAAAATAAAAATAAAGTAAAATAAATAAAAGCCCATGCTAAACTAAATTAAATAAAATAAAAATAAAATAAAAAACCTAAATAAAATAAAATCAAAATGTAAAATAAAAATAAAATAAACCTAAAATAAAATAGGATAAAAATTAAATAATAAACCTAAACCTAAAAAATAAACCTTAAAGAAAACTTAAAAATAAATAAAAAAGAAAATGTAAACTCTGATGTAAAAAAAATACTTAAACCTAAAATAAACAAAATAAAATAAACCTAAACCTAAAATAAAATAAACAAAATTAAAATAAATAAACCTAAAACTAAACCTAAAATATACTAAATCTAAACACTAAACAAAATAAAATAAAATAAACTAAAAAATAAATCTAAACCTTAACTAAAAATAAACCTAAAAAATAAATCTAAAACATAAACCTAAACAAATAAAATAAAATCTAAACCTAAACCTAAAATAAAAAATAAAACTTAAACCTTAAAAAATAAAATAAAATTAAACTAAACTATAAATAAATAAAACCTACACCTAAACCTAAACCTAAAAATAAATTAAAATTAAAAATCTAAACTAAAATAAAAAATCATAAAATAAATAAACTAAACAAAATAAAAAAAAATAAACCTAAATAAAAATTAAAATTAAATTAAACTAAAATAAATAAGAAATAAACTAAATAAGCCTAAACCTGTTGGTTTACATAATTTAAAAAAAAAAGACTAAACCCTAAACCCTAATCCTATAGCCCTAAACCCTAAACCCCAAACCCTATATAAAAATATTAAAAAAATAAAAAAAAAACCCTAAACCTACACGCTAAACCCTTACACACTAAACCCTAAATCCTAAACCAAAACCTAAACCCTAAACCTAAATCTAAACTAAACTAAATTAAATTAAACTTAAACCTAAACCTAAACTAATAAATAAATAAAATAAATAAATAAACATAAAAAAATAAAAGAAAAGAAAAATAAAAGTAAAAAAATAAAAAAAAACTAAATAAAATAAATGAAACTAAATAAACCTAAACCTAAACTAAAATAAAATAAACTAAACTAAACTAAACTAATCCTAAACTTAAACCTAAACTTAAACCTAAACCTAAATCAAGACCTAAACCTAAACTAAAATAAACTAAAATAAACTAAATAAATAAACTAAAATAAATTAAACTAAATAAACCTAAATAAACCTAAACCTAAACTAAAATAAAATAAACTAAACTAAATAAACTAAACTTAAAAATAAACTAAATAAACTAAATAAAATAAAACTAAACTAAATAAATAAACCTAACCTAAAAATAAACTAAATAAATAAACTAAACTAAACTAAACTAAAATAAGCCTAAACCTAGACCTAAAACCTAAACTAAATTAACCAAAACATAAATGAATAAAATAAACTAAAATAAAATAAGCTAAACCTAAACTAAATAAACCTAAACCAAAACCTAAACCTAAACCTAAACTAAAAGTAAATAAACTAATCTAAATAAACTAAATAAAAATAAAATAAGAATAAATATGAACCTAAACCTAAACAAAACTAAATAAGTAAACCTAAATTAAAATAAAAATAAACCTAAACCTAAACCTAAACCTAATAAAATCCTAAACCTAAACTTAAACCTAAACCTAAATAAAAAATAAACCTATACCTAAACCTAAATAAACCTAATAAACCTAAACTAAAATAAACTTGAACTAAAACTAAAAAAAAACTAAAATAAACAAAACTAAACCTAAATAAAATAAACCTAAACTAAATAAACTTGAACCTAAATAAAACCAAAACTGAAATTAAACCTAAACCTAAACTTAAATTAATAAACCTAAACTAAAATAAAACCTAAACCTAAACCTATATCTAAACCTCATCTAAATAAACCTAAACCTAAACTAAAAATAAACCTAAACTAAGTAAAACCTAAACTAAATAAACCAAACCTAAACCTAAACTAAATATAAAATAAACTAAATAAGTATAAAATAAACCTAAACCTAAATAAACTAGACTAAACTAAACTAAATAAATAAAATAAAACTAAACTAAATATATAAACTAAATAAAACTTTAAACCTAAACTAAAATAAATAAATAAACTACACTAAATAAAATAAACCTAAACATAAACCTAAACCTAAAAATAAACTAAACTAAACTAAATTAAATTAAATAAAATTTAAACCAAAACTAAATAAATAAATTCAATTAATAAATTAAATTAAATATACTAAAAAAAAACTAAACTAAATAAATAAACCTAAACCTAAATTGTTAAACCTAAATAAAATAAAATAAACTAACCTAAACCTAAACATAAACCTAAATCTAAACCTAAACTAAAATCTAAACTAAACCTAAACCTAAACTAAACTAAATAAGCTAAATTAAAAAAAACCTAAAAACCTAAACCAAAATAAACCTAAACTAACTAAACTAAAAAATAAATAAAATAAACTAAGCAAAAAAAAAAAAATAAACTAAATAAGCAAAACTACATAAATAAACCTAAACCTGAAGTAAACTAAAAATAAACTAAAATAAAACTAAATTAAATAAAGATAAACTAAAATAAACTAAACTAAATAAACCTAAACCTAAACCTAAACAAAATAAAATAAACTAATGAAATAAATAAACTAAATAAAATATACCTAAACCTAAAATTAATAAATAAAATAATATAATATAAGCTAAAAAAAACCTAAACCTAAACTAAATAAATAAACTAAATAAACTAAATAAAGTAAACTAAAATAAACATAAACCTAAAACTAAACTAAAAATAAAAACTAAATAAAAAACTAAACTAAAAAATAACCTAAAATAAACCTAAATCTAATAAAACCTAAACCTAAACTAAAATAAACCTAAACCTAAACCTAAATAAATTAAAAACTAAACCTAAACCAAAACTTAAATAAATAAACAGAACTAAATTAAAAGAAACCTAAACCTAAACCTAAAATATATAAATTAATAAACCTAAACCTAAACTTAAAATATATAAATTAATAAACCTAAACCTAAACTAAATAAACCTAAACCTAAAATAAACCTAAACCTAAAAAATAAACTAAATAAATCTAAACCAAACTAAATAAATAAACCTAAATAAAAAAACTAAATAAACCTAAACCTAAATAAACTAAATAAACTAAACTAAATAAAATAAACCTAAATAAACATAAAATAAAAATAAACCTACACCTAAATAAATAAACTAAAATAAATAGACCTAAACATAAATAAAATTAACTTAAACTAAATAAACCTGAACCTAAATAAAACCTAAAACTAAACCTAAATAAACTAAATAAACATAAACCTAAACCTAAATAAAATAAACTAAATATAACCTAAAATAAACTTAAACCTAAAACCTAAAAAAAAAACCTAAACCTAAACCTAAATAAACCTAATAAATCTAAATTAAAATAAACATAAACTAAAACTAAATAAAATAAAATAAAATAAAACAAAATTAATAAACCAAAAACATAAATAAAAATAAACCTACTAAATAAACCTAAACCTAAATAAAACCTAAACCTAAACTAATAAACCTAAACTTAAATAAATAAACCTAAACTAAAATTAAACTTAAACCTAAACCTAAACCTAAACTAAACCTAACATAAACTAAAAATAAACCTAAACTAAATAAAACTAAACTAAATAAACCTGAACCTAAATAAACCTAAACTAAATAAACCTAAACCTAAACTAAATAAAAAAACTAAATTAATAAATAAAATAAACCTAAACCCAAATAAACTAGACTAAACTAAACTAAATAAAGTAAAATAAAACTAAACTAAATAAATAAATTTAATAAAAATTAAAACCTAAACTAAAATAAATATATAAACTAAACCTAAAGTTAAACCTAAACCTAAAAATAAACTAAACTAAACTAACTAAAACTAAATAAAACCTACACATAAACTAAATAAAATAAACTAAATTAACAAAACTAAATAAATAAATCTAAACTAAATAAATATAAAATTAAACTTAAACCCAAAAAACTAAATTAAAAAAATATAAACCTAAATCAAACCTAAACTAATAAACCTAAACCTAAACTAAATTGAACAAAAATAAACTAAACAAAAAAAAATCTAAATAAACCTAAACTAAACCAAAACCTACTAAACTAAACTAAATAAAAAATAAAATAAACTAAATAAACAAAACTAAATAAATAACTAAACCTAAATTAAACTAAAAAATTAACTAAACAAAATAAACTAATAAAAAAATAAAAAATAAACTAAACTAAACCTAAAACTAAAATAAACTAAAATAAAAAAATAAAAAAACCAAATCCTAAACCTAAACCTAAACCCAAACTAAATAAAATAAACTAATAATATAAATAAACTAGATAAAATAAACTTAAACCTAAATCTAAACTTTAACTAAACAAAATAGACCTAAACTTAAATAAACTGAAACTAAATAAACCTGAACTTATATAAATTAAATAAACTAAAATAAATAAAAATAAACCTAAATCTAAATATATAAACCTAAATAAACCTAAACCTAAACTAAACTAAATAAATTAAATAAATAAACCTAAACCTAAACTTAAACCTAAACCTAAATAAACCTAAACTAAATAAACCTAAACCTAACCTAAAAAACCTAAACCTAATAAACTAAATAAACCTAAAGTAAATCTAAACCTAAACTAAACTAAAAAATAAAACCTAAACCTAAACCTATATTAACCTAAAAACCTTAACTAAAATAAATTTAAAAAACCTAAAATAACCCTAAACATAAACCTAAAATAAATAAACTAAACTAAACTATATAAATAAACCTAAACTAAACAAAACCTAAACTAAAATAAACCTAAACCTAAACCTAAACTAAAATAAAATAAACTAAATAAAACCTAAGCCTAAACCTCAACCTAAGCTTAAACCTCAACCAAAACTTAAACTTAAATCTAAACTATAATAAACCTAAACCTAATCCTAAACCTAAACCTATACCTAAACTAAATAAATAAAACCAAAATGTAAACCTAAATAAAATAAACCTAAACTAAACTAAAAATAAATAAACCTAAACCTAAATCTAAACCTAAAATAAACCTTAACATAAACTAAAATCAAAATATACCTAAACAAAAAAAATAAACCTAAACCTAAACCTAAACTAAGTAAACTAAACTAAAAAAATAAAATAAATAAACTAAAACATAAAATAAACCTAAACTTAAACCTAAATAAACTAAACTAAATAAATAAACCTAAACTAAACTAAACTAAATAAACCTAAACCTAAAATAAACTAAATAAAGTACATAAAAATAAATCAAAACCTAAACCTAAACTAAAAGAAACTAAACTAATAAACTAAATAAACCTAAATTAAACTAAAATAAACTAAATAAATAAACTAAATAAAATAAACCTAAACCTAAACCTAAACTTAAACCTAAACCTAAACCTAAAATAAATAAACATAAACTAAAAAAATAAATAAACTAAACTAAATAAACCTAAATAAAACCTATACCTATACCTAAGCCCTAAACTAAACCTAAACCTAAACATAAACCTAAACCTAAATGTAAACTTAAACCTAAACCTAAACTAAATAAACTAAAATAAACCTAAACCTAAACCTAAACTAAACTTAAATAAACCTAAACTAAACCTAAACTAAATAAATAAACTAAACTAAACTAAATAAACCTAAACTAAATAAAATAAACCTAAACCTAAACCTACAGTAAAATAAAATAAATAAATTAATAAACCTAAACCTAAACTAAAAAATAAACTTAAATAAACCTAAACTAAAACTTAAACCTAACACTAAATAAATAAACTAAATTAGCCTAAACCTTAACCTAAACCTAAATAAACCAAAACCCTAAACCTACAATAAAATAAAATAAATAAACCTAAATAAATAAAACCTAAACCTAAACCTAAACGTAAACTAAAACCTAAACCTAAACTAAATAAACTAAAATGAACCTAAACCTAAACCTAATCCTAAATAAACCTAAACTAAACCTAAACCTAAACCTAAACTAAATAAACAAAATAAACTAAACTAAATAAACTAAATAAACCTAAACCTAAACATAAACCTAAATCTAAACCTGAACTAAATAAAATAAACCTAAACGTAAACCTAAACTAAAATTAAATAAAAAATTAAATAAACTTAAACCTAAACTAAAAAATAAACTTAAATACACCTAAACCTAAACCTAAACCTAAACTTAAATAAACTAAACCAAGTAAAAATAAAATAAACTAAACTAAATAAATCTAAACCTAAATTTAAACATAAAACCTAAAGTTAAACTTAAACTAAAATAAACTAAATGAACTAAACTAAATAAGTAAACCTAAACTAAACTAAACAAACCTAAACCTAAATAAATAAACCTAAAAACCTAAACTTAAACCTAAACCTAAAATAAATAAATAAATAAAAATAAATAAATAAACTAAAAATAAAATAAACTTAAACCTGAACTTAAATAAACCTAAACCTAAACCTAAACCTAAACCTAAACGTAAAATAAAACTAAATAAACTAAACAAAAAGTTAACCAAAATAAATAAACCTAAAGCTAAAGCTAAACCTAACCTAAAATAAACCTAAAAAATAAAATAAATAAACCTAATCCTTAACCTAAATAAACTAAATAAATAAATATCTAAACCTAAACTAAATAAAATAAACCTAAAAAAAACCTAGAACCTAAACCTAAACCTAAACTTAAATCTAAGCCTAAACAAAATAATCCTAAACATAAACTAAATAAATAAACCTAAACCTAAACCTAAACTGAAAACCTAAAATAAAACCTAAAAATAAATTAAATAAAATAAATAAGTAAAGAAAACCTAAACCTAAACTAAACTAAATAATAAACTAAACTAAATAAACTAAACTAAATATAAACCTAAAATAAACCTAAACCTAAACCTAAACCCTAAACTAAACTTAACCTAAACCCTAAACCTAAATTAAATAAACCTTAACTAAATAAAATAAATCTAAACCAAAACCAAAACCTAAACTAAATAAATAAACTAAACTAATTAAAAATAAACCTAAACCTAAACTAAACCTAATAAATAAACCTAAAGTAAACATAAACCTACATTAAAACTAAAAAAATTAAACTAAACCTAAACCTAAACCTAAACCTTAAATGAATAAAAAATAAACTAAATAAATAAATAAACTAAATAAACCTAAACTAAAATAAATAAATAAAAAATAAAAAAATAAAAAATAAACTAAACAAATCTAAACTAAACTAAATAAACTATACAAAGAATTAAACTAAAATAAACTAAATAAAACCAAAACCTAAATAAATAAAATAAACTAAACTAAATAAATAATCCTAAACTAAATAAAATAAACAAAACTAAAATAAACCTAAACTTAAACCTAAACTAAAACTAAATAAACATAAACCTAAACCTAAACCTAAACTTAAATAAAAATAAATAAAACCTAAACCTAAAATAAAATAAACCCTAAACTAAATAAATAAACTAAATAAACCTAAAAATAAAATAAAATAAACTAAATAAAAAATAAAATAAATAAATAAAAAATAAAAAACCTAAACCTAAACCTAAACCTAAACTTAAAATAAAATCTTAAACCTAAACCTAAACTAAAAATAAAAATAAAAATAAACTAAAATAAATAAAATAATAAACTAAGATAAAATAAATTAATTAAAATAAATAAAAACTAAACTAAACAAAAAATAAACCTAAATAAATAAATAAAAATAAACCTAAACTAAACTTAAACCTAGACACTAAACCCAAAATAAACTAAAACTAAATAAAACCTAAAACTAAACCTAAATAAATAAATAACAACATAATTAAATAAACCTAAACCAAAACCTAAATAAATAAACCTAAACCTAAACCTAAACTAAACCAAATAAAAATAAAAATAAACCTAAACCTAAACCTAAATTAAATAAAACTTAAAAGCAAATAAACTTAAAAATAAAAAAAAATAACTAAATTAAAAGAAATAAACCTAAAACATAAACCTACATAAATAAACTAAATAAACTAAACTAATAAAATAAAAATAAAGCTAAAATAAAATTAAATAAACCAAAACCTAAAAATAAGAAAAAACTAAACTAAATAAACCTAAATAAACCTAAACCTAAATCTAAATAAACTAAACTACAAATAAAAAAAACCTAAACCTAAATAAAAATAAAATAAACCTAAACTAAACCTAAAACTAAAATAAAAACTAAATAAAATAAACTAAATAAAACCTAAACCTAAACTAAACCTAAATAGAAGTAAAACCTAAACAAAATAAACTAAACTAAATAAACCTAAATAATAAATAAATAAACTAAATAAAAATTAAACCTAAATAAAACCTGAACCTAAACCTAAATAAAACCTAAACCTTAATCCTAAAATAAACTAAATAAACCTAAAAATAAACCTAAACCTAAAGTAAATGAACTAAAACTAAATAAAATAAACTATACTAAACTAAAAAAATACTAAAAAATAAATAAACTAAATAAAAAATAAAAAAATAAACCTAAAATAAACCTAAACCTAAAAAACCTAAACCTAAATAAACCTAAACTAAACCAAATAAACCTAAACTAAAAAAAAATAAAAAATAAATAAAATAAAATATAAAACCTAAACATAAATTAAAAAAATAAACTAATTAAATAAATAATAAAATAAACCTAAATAAACCTATGCCAAAACTAAACTAAAAATAAAAACCTAAAAAATAAATACAACCTAAACTAAAATAAATACAAAAAATAAACTAAAAAATAAATAAATAAACTTAAACCTAAACATAAACCTAAACCTAAACTAAAAAAAAAAATAAAAAATAAACCTAAACCTAAACCTAAATATTTAAAAAAAATAAACACTAAACCTAAATAAACCCTAAACTAACCATAAACTAAAAAATAAACCCTAAATCATAAAATAATAAACCTAAACCCTAAACTAAAAAACTAAACTATAAAATAAATAAACTAAAACTATAAAAAATAAACCCTAAACCTTAAACCTAAACCTAACTAAACCTAAACCTAAACTAACCTAACCCTAAACTCTAAATAAACCTAAACTAAAACCTAAAAAAAACCCTAAAACCTAAACTCTAAATAACCTAAACTAAACTAAACCTAAAGACTAACCATAAATCTAACTAAAACCTAAACCCTAAACCCTAAACTAAAATAAACCTAAACCCTAACTAAACTAAACTAAAAACCCTAAACTAAACTTAAAATACTAAACTAAACCTAAACCCTAAACCTATAAACCCTAAACCTAAAAAATCCCTAATAAAACATTTAATCCTAAAAAATATAAACTTAAACCCTAAACCTAAGCTAAAAAACCCTAAACCCTAAAACTAATAAACCCTAAACCCTAAACCCTAAATAAACCTAAATCCTAAACCCTAAACCCTAAAACCCAAAACCTAAACCCTAAACTAAACCTTAAACCCTAAACCTAAGAACCTAAAGCCTAAACCCAAAATAAATAAAACCTAAAATAAAATAAATTGAAAACCTAAACCTAAAATAAATTTAAAATAAAAAATAAAACCAAAAAACTAAATCTAAACATAAACCTAAATAAAACTAAAACCTAAAAATAAAAAAATAAAAAATAAAAATAAAATAAATTAAAATAAATAAAATAAATGAAAACCTAAACTAAACTAAAAAATAAAATAAATTTAAAATAAAATACCTAAATAAAATAAAACTAAAAGTAAAATAAAAATAAAACAAACCTAAAATAAAATAAAATAAAAAATAAATAAAAAGTTAAACCTAAAAAATTAACATAAAAATAAAATTGAAAAATAAATAAAAAACAAAACCTAAACCTTAAACAAAATAAAAATCCTGAACCTCAAATAAAAAAATAAAATAAACCAAAACATAAACTAAATTAAATAAAACTTAAACTAATCCTAAAATAAAGTCAACCTAAACCCTAAACTAAATAAAATAAATTAAATTAAAATTAACCTAAAACCTAAACTTAAACCTAAAAATAAAAAATAAAACCTAAACCTAAAAAAAAATAAAGCAACAAATAAACATAAACCTAAACCTAAACCTATAAATAAAAAAAAATAAAAAAACCAAATAAATCAATAAATAAAATAAATAAGATAAACTAAATAAAAAATAAAAAATAAACCTAAATAAAAAAAATAAAATAATCTAAAATAAAAATAAGCAAAATAAACTAAATAAACTAAACCTTAGTTTACTTAATTTTTTAAAAAATTGTAAACTAAATCATAAACCCTAAACCCTAAATCCTAAACCCTAATCCCTAAACCCCAAATGCTAAAACTAACCCTAAACCCTAACCCATAAACCTACAACCCTAAACCCTAAACCCTAAACCTTAAACCCTAAACCCTAAACCCTAAACTAAAACTTAAATACTAAAACTAAAACTAAACCCTAAACCCTAAACCCTAAAAACTCTAAACCCTAAACACTAAACCGTAAACCCTAAACCCTAAACCCAAAGCCCTAAACAAAACACTAAACCAAAAAACCTAAATAAATAAAATAAAATAAAATAAAATAAAAACCATAACTAAACCTAAACCTAAACCTGAACCTAAACCTAAAATAAGATATAAATAAAAATAAAAAAACTAAACAAAATAAAATAAAATAAATAAAAAAACCAAACTAAACAGAAAAATAAAATAAACCTACAAATAAAAAACATAAATAAAATTAAAAATGAACCTAAACTAAAAATAAAATTAACCTAAGATAAAATAAATAAAACAAAATAAACCTAAATCTAAAAATAAACCTAAAATAAAACTTAAAAATAACTAAAAAAATAACACCTAAACCTTAAATTAAAAAAAAAACTTAACCCTAAAATAAGTAAATAAAATAAAATAAACCTATGCCTAAAATAAAATAAATTAAACTAAAATAAATAAAACCTAAACCTATACCTAAACCTAAACCTAAAAAATAAGATAAAATAAAATAAAAAACTAAACTAAAATAAAATAAATAAAAACCTAAACTAAACAGTAAAATAAAATAAACCTACAAATAAAAAACATAAATAAAAATAAAAATGAACCTAAAATAAAAATAAAATTAGCCTAAGATAAAATAAAATAAAAAATAAACCTAAAAAAAATAAACCTAACGATAAAACTTAAAAATAACTAAAAAATAACACCTAAACCTAAATTAAAAAAACTTAATCCTAAAATAAAAAATAAAATAAATAAAATAAAATAAACCTAGCTAAAATAAAATAAATTAAACTAAAATAAACAAACCTAAACTAAACCAAAAAAATTTTATAAAATAAAATAAACTAAAATAAACCTCAAACTAAAAAATAAACCTAAAAAATAAACTAAAATAAAACCTTAAACCTAAAACTAAAAAAAATAAAATAAAAACATAAACCTAAACTTAATAATAAAAAAATAAAACTTGAACATAAAAAATAAAATAAAACTAAAACTAAACAAAAAATAAAATAAACCTAAAAATGAACCAAAAATAAATAAATAAACCTAATATAAATTTAAATTAAATAAAATAAACCTAAATAAAATAAATAAAATAAAATAAAATATATTATAAAACTAAATAACCTAAACTACTTACTTAATTTTTTTTAAAAAAAAAAACCCTAAACCGTAAACTACAAGATAAAACTAAAAAATAAACCTAAAATAAAAACCTAAAACCTGTTCCTAAGAAAATAAAATAAAAACCTAAACCTAAACCTAAAAATATAACATAAAATTTAAACCTAAAAAAAAAACTAAACTAAAAAATAAATCTAAACCTAAACCTAAACCTAAAAAATAAACTAAAATAAAAAACCTAAACTTAAATAAATAAACTAAACTAAATAAGAATAAAAATAAATCTAAATACAAATAAAATATGAAATAAACTAAATAAACATAAACCTACCAGTTTACTTAATTTAAAAAAATATAAAATAGAAATAATAAAAAAAGCCTAAAGTCTGAACACTAAAACCCTCAACCCCAAACCCTAAGCGCTAATCCCTAAACCATAAACCCTAAAACCCTAAACCCTAAGCTCTAAATTTTGTTAAAAAGAAAACCTTAAACCCTAAACCCTAATCCCAAAACCTAAACTCTAAACCTTAAACACTAAACCCTAACCCTAAACCCTAAACCCTAAAACCTAAAACCATAAATCCTAAATCCTAAATCCTAAAACCTAAACCTAACTAAAAAAATAAAATAAACTAAAAACCTAAACTAAAACCTAAACCTAAACCTAAACCTAGACCTAAACCTAAAAAAAAGGTAAAATAGATAAAAACATAATAAAATAAAATAAGCAAAAACATATACTAAAAAATTAGAATAAACCTAAAAATAAAAAAGCTAAATAAAATCAAAACTAAACCTTAAATAAAATTAAAATAAACCTAAGATAAAATAAAATTAATAAATAAAAATCTTAACCCAAAAATAAACTAAAAAAAAAAACCTAAAATAAATAAACATACACACAAACCTCAACTAAAAAAAAAATAAACCTAAAATAAAAATAAAATAAACAAAATAAAATAAACCTAAACCTAAACTAAAATACACTAAACTAAAATAAATAAAACCTAAACCTAAACCTAAACCTAAACTAAATAAAATAAAATAAACTAAAAATAAACCTAACCTAAACTAGAAAATAAAACCTAAAAATAAACCTAAAATAATAACTTGAAACCTAAACCTAAAAAAAAAATAAAATAAAATAATATAAAACTAAAAAAATAAACCTAAACCAAACTATACCTAAATAATAAACTAAAATAAAAAAACTAAACTAAAATAAATAAACCTAATATAAATAAACTAAACTAAATAAAAATAAAATAAAACCTAAATAAAAATAAAAGTAAAATAAACTAAAATAAATAGAAAATAAACTAAATAAACCTAAACCTACAAGCTTACTTAATTTTTTTTAAAAAAAAACCCCTAAACCCTAAACCATAAAAGCCCTAAACCCTAAATCCTAAACCCTAAACCTAAACTCTAAACCCTAAACCCTAAACCATAAACCTACAACCCTAAACCCTAAACTAAACCATAAATAAAACTAAACCTAAAAAATAAACCTAAACTAAATATTAAAATAAACCATAAAACTAAACCTAAACCCAAAAAACCATAAACCTAAAACCCTAATCCCTAAACCTAAATCCAACTATAAACTAAAACCATAAACTAAAACCCTAAAACCCTAAACCCTAAACCCTAAACCCTAAATCTAAAACCAAACCCTAAACCTAAACCCTAAAACTAAAACACTAAACCCTAAACCTTAAACCTAAACCCTAAACCCTACTACACCTTAAACCTTAAAGAATAAACCTACTAAACCTAAACTAACCCTACACCCTAAACCCTAAACCCCAAACTAAACCTAAACCTAAAGTAAATAAATATAAAAAAGAAACTAAACCTAAAACCTAATAAACCTAAACTTAAACCTAAACCTAAAAAATGGGAATAACCTTGAAACATCAAAGCCTAGATCTAGTGGTGGAAAGGCATAGTGGCGTTATCATAGGTGGTGGGGGATGGAGCTACGTGGATAGGGGTGGTGGTAAGCAGGTTATGGAGGAGGAGATGAAGGTTACAACCATGGTGGTGGTAGAGGGAGAGATCGGATAAGGTGGATCCAAAATCGAGGAAGGTGTTATGGGAATTAGAAATTGAAGTATGGGTGATCCGAACGCTTATCAAACTTTTATAGCAAAGATTATTCTAGTTGTCTAGGTTTTGATTTGCTATTCAAGCTCATCTTTTATCTATATTGTCGCTTATGTCTTAGAAAACATGGTGTGTTACATGGTTGATGAAAATAAAAAGAAGAAATGTTTAATCTGAATTTATTATCTTTTAAAAAAAACCAAAAATATTAAACACTAAACTAAAACCTGAACCCTAAACCGAAAACTTAAACCCTAAACCCTAAACCCTAAAAACCCCAAACCCTATACCCTATACCCTAAACCCTAAACCCTATACCCTAAAACCCTAAACCCTAAACCCAAAATCCTAAACCCTAAACCTTAAACTAACCTTAAACCCTAAACCCTAAACCCTAAAGCTAAAAACCTAAAAATAAACTAAATAAAAGCAAAAAATAAAATAAATAAAAAAACCTAAACCAAAAAAATAAAATAAATAAAATAAAATAAAATAAAACCTAAATTAAAACCTAAACCTAAACCTAAAAAATAAATAAAATAAAATAATAATAAAAACATAACTAAAATAAAATAAATAAAGACCTAAATAAACTAAAAAAATAAAACCTAAATAAAATTACAATATACCTAAAATAAAATAAAATAATAAAAATAAAAAAAAAAAATAAAATAATAATAAAAATAATAACCTAAAAAAATAAAACATAAACCCTAAACAAAAAAAAAACATAAACCTATAATAAAAAATAAAATAAACCTAAACCTAAACTAAAATAAACTAAACTAAAATAAATACCTAAATTAAAAAATAAAATAAACTAAATAAAATAAACCTAAACCTAAAGTAAAATAAAAAGTAAAATAATAACCTAAACCTCAACTTAAAAAAAAATAAAATAAAACCTAAACCTAAACCAAATAATAAAAATAAAACTTAAAGCTAAAAAATAAAATAAAACTAAAACTAAGCTAAAGAAAACCCTAAACCTAAACCTAAACATAAAAAATAAGCTAAAATGAAAAAAAAACATAAACTAAAATAAATAAACCTAATATAAAAAAAACTAAACTGAATAAAAATAAAAATAAACTTGAATAAAAATAAAAAATAAAATAATCTAAAATACATAATAAATATACTAAATAAATTAAATAAACTTAAACCTACCAATTTAAAAAACCCTAAACTAAAAAATAAAACTTAAAAATTAACCTAAAATCAAAACCTAAAACCTAATTTTGAAAAAATTAAATAAAAACCTAAACCTAAACCTAAAAAAAAAAAAAAACCTAAACCTTAAAAATGAAATAAAAATAAAAATAAACTAAAAAAATAAATCTAAACCAAAACCTAAACCTAAAAAATAAACTAAAATAAAAAATCTAAACTAAAATAAATAAACTAAATTAAATAAAAATAAAAATAAATTTAATTAAAAATACAAAATGAAATAAACTAAAATAAATAAAAAGTTAACTAAATAAACCTAAACCTAGAAATTTACTTAATTTTTTTAAAAAATAAGTGATAAAAAAGACTAAACCCTAGAACTAACCCTAAACCCTAAACTCTAAACTAAAAAAAAAAACCTAAACCCTAAACCTTAAACCCTAAACCCAAAACCCTAAACTAAAACCTAAACCCTAAACCTAAACCTTAAACTCTAAACACTAAACACTAAACCCTAAATCCTAAATCCTAAACCTAAATAAAAAATAAAATAAAATAAACTAAACCTAAACTAAAACCTAAACCTAAACCAAAGCTAAACCTAAACTTAAAATCCAAAAAAAAATAAAACTAAAATAAAATAAATAAAAATCTAAACTAAACATAAAATAAAATAAACCAAAATTTAAAAAAACCTAAATAAAAGAAAAACTAAACCTAAAATAAAAATAAAATAAACATAAGATCAAAAAAAATAACTGCTAAATAAAAACCTAAACCTAAAAATTAAATCTAAAAATAAAACCAAAAATAAATAAAAATAATACATAAACTCTAAACTTTAAAAAAAAAACTAAACCTATAATAAAAATAAAATAACCATAAACCTAAACTAAAATAAACTAAACTAAAATAAGTAAAACTAAACCTAAACCTAAAATAAACTAAACCTAAACCTACGCCTAAAATAAATAAAATAAAATAAAGTAAAATTAAACCTAAGCCTAAACTAAAAAATAAAACTTAAAATAAACCAAAAAAAATAAAATAAAACTAAACATAAACCTAATAAAAAAATAAAACCTAAACCAAAATAAACAAAAAACTAAAATAAATAAAACTAATATAAATAAACTAAACTAAATAAAAATAAAAAGTAAAATAAACTAAAATAAATAGAAAATAAACTAAATAAACCTAAACCTACTGGTTTACATAACTTTGTTTTTTTTAAACAAACCCTAAACCCTAAACTATAAACCCAAAATGATAAAAGCCCTAAACCCTAAATCTTAAACCTAAACCCTAAACTCTATACCCTAAACCCTAAACCTACAATGTTAAACCCTAAACCCTAAACAAGCCTAAACCTTATATCCTAAACACTAAAACCCTAAACCCTAAACCTAAACACTAAACCCTAAACCTTAGACCTTAAATTAACCCTAAACCTTAAACCCTAAACCCCCCTAGAACCCTAAAACCTAAATCCTAAAACCTTTACCCCTAAACCCTGAACCTTAAACCCAAACCTTAAACCCTAAACCCAAAACTCTAAACCCTAAAAATCCTAAACACCCTAAAACCTAAACACTAAACCCTAAACCTTAACCCTAAACATTAAACCTTAAAAGCATAAACCCTAAAACTTTAAACCCTAAACCCTAAACCCTAAACCCTAAACCCTAACCCTACACCCTAAACCATAAACACCAAATCCTAAACCTAAACTTAAATAAATAAATAAATTAGAAAAAGAAACCTAAACCCTAAAAACTAATAAACCTAAACCTAAACCCTAAGAATGCTCAGAACCTTGATGGTAGAGCATCACCAATTAGCTCGGCCTAGAGGTGGTGAGGCAAGGCATAGTGGCTATCGGTGGTGGTGGGGATCTGAGTCGGTGATGGATATGTAGGTGGTCGAAAGCGGATGGTTATGGAGGCAGGAGGAGCGATGGAGGTTACAGCCATAGTGCTGGAAAAGCGAGAGATCCAAGATATGATGGTGGATCTCATTAATCGAGAGGCCGGGGTGGTTTTGATGGAAAATAGAGAAATTGAAGAACGACCGATCCGATCTGCTACTTATCAAACTATGTCTTTATAGTAGAAATGATTCTAGTTATCTACATATTTTGATTTGCTCTATGCATGCTCATTATTTATCAATATTGTCTCTTGTGTGTTAGAAAACACGGCGTGTTACTTGGTTGATGAAATCAAAAAGAAGAAATATTGACTCTGAATTTATTCTCTTTTATAAAAAAAACCGAAAACCTTAAATCCTAAACTAAAACCTAAACCCTAAACCTAAAACATAAATCATAAACCCTAAACCCCTAAACCATAAAAACCCCCAAAGCCCTAAACACTAAACACTTAACCCTAAACTAACCCGAAACCCTAAACCTAAACTAAATAAAAAATTTAAAATAAAATAAATAAAAAAACCTAAACCATAATAAAATAAATTAAATAAATTAAATAAATAAAAATAGAAACCTAACCTAAACCTAAAAAGAAAATAAAAAAAAAAAAATAAAAATAACTAAAATAAACTAAATAAAACCTAAACAAACTAAAAAATAAAATAAACCTAAATAAAAAAAATTATACCTAAAATAAAAATAAAATAAACCTAAAATAAAATAAAATAAAAACTAAATAAACAACTAAACCAAGAAAATAAACCTAAAAATTAATAAAAAAAAATAAAACTTAAATCTAAACTAAAATAAACATAAATCTATAATAAAAATAAAATAAATCTAAACCTAAACTAAAATAAACTAAAATAAAATAAATAAAACCTAAACCTAAACCTAATCTAAATAAAATAAAATAAACAAAAAAAAAACTAAAACTAAAGTAAAAAATAAAACTAAAAAACCTAAAATAAAAACCTAAAACCAAACATAAAAAAATATATAAAAAACCTAAACATAAACATAAAAATAAAATAAAAACTTAAACCTAAAAAATAAAATAAAAATAAAACTAAACTAAAAAATAAACCTAAACTTGAACCTAATCCTAAAAAATAAACTAAACAAAAACTTAAAATAAAATAAATAAACCTAAAATAAATAATCTAAACTAAATAAAAATTAACTTAAATAAATAAACAAAAATAATTAAAAAATAATTTAAATAAACTTGAACCTACCGATTTAATTTAAAAATAAATAAATAAAATAAAAAATAAATAAACCCTAAACCCTAAACCCTAAATCCTAAACCCTAAACCCTAAACCCTAAACCCCAAACCCAAACCCTAAACCCTAAACCTAAACTCTAAACTCTAAACCCTAAACCCTAAATCCTAAACCTAAAACCCCAAACCCTAAACTCTAAACCCTAAACTAACCTAAACCTGAACCCTAAACCCTAAACCCTAAACCATAAAACCCAAAACCTAAAGCTAAACAAAACCTAAACCCTAAACCCTAAGCTCTAAACCCTAACCCTAAACCCTAAACCCTAAAACCCTAAACCCTAAACCCTAAACCTAAAGCCTAACCCTAAACCCTAAACCCTAAACCCTAAGCCTTAAACCCTAAACCTAAACCTAAAGAAACTAAATAAATAAAAAAATAAACCCTAAAACCTAAACTTAAACCTAAACCCTAATAACTCATAGAACATCAACTATTATAGATGTTCAGGAGGCAAAGTGAGGTAGTGGTTATCAAAGTGGTGTGGGGATCCAAGGTGTTGGATATGGAGGTCATGGTGGGTGTAGTGGTGGTTACAGAGGATGGAATAATGATGGAGGTTACAACCATGGTCATTGTGGATAGATAGATCAGGGACATGATGGCGGATCCCGTTGCTCGAGAGGTGGTGGTGGTTCTGATGGGAACTAGAGAAACTAAAGATCGACCAATCTGATCTATTGCTTATGGAACTATCTTTACAGTAGAGACAGTTCTAGTTATCTAGGGTTTTTGATTTGCTCTGTGCTCATTTTTATCTATGTCATCGCATGTGTCTTAGAAAACTTGGTGCACTACTTGGTGAAATCAAAAGAAATGTTGAATATAAATTTATTTTCTATTAAAAAAACCAAACCCTAAACCCTAAACTAAAACCTAAACCCTAAACCTAAAACCTAAACCCTAAACCTAAAACTTAAAACCATAAACCCTAAATAACCTAAAACTAAACCTAAACCTAAAACCCTAAACTATAAACCCTAAACTAAACCCTAAACTAAACTAAACCTTAAACCTAAAACCCTAAACCTAAACCTAAAAAAAACTCTAAACTACTAAACCTAAACCTAAAACCTAAACAACCTTAAATAATAAACTATAAAACCCTAAACCTAAACCCTAAAACACTAAAACTTAAACTTAAACATAAACCTAAACTAAACTAAACCTAAACCTAATTATAAATCAATAAACCTAAATCTAAACTTAAATCTAAACTCAACTAAACTTAAACCTAAACCTAAAACTAATTTAAACCTAAACCTAAACTAAACTTAAACTTAAACTAAATGTAAACCTAAACTAAACAAACTAAGTTTAAACCTTAAACCTAAACTTAAACTACTAAACTCCTAAACTAAACTCAACTAACCTAAATCTAAACTTAAACTTAAACTAAATAAAACTAAACTAAACTTAAACCTAAACTAAACTCAAACTTAAATTTAAACCTAAATCAACTTAAACTTAAACTTAACCTAAACTTAACTCAAAACCTAAACTAAACTAAACTTAAAACCTAAACTTAAATCCTAACTTAAACTTAAACCTAAACTAAACCTAAACCTAAACTCTAAACTTAAACTAAACTTAAACTTAAACTCTAAACCTAACCTAAACTAAAACTTAAATATAAACCTAAACCTAAACCTAACTAAACTATACTAATTTTAAACTTAAATATATAATATAAACAAAACTAAACCTAAACCATAAACCTAAACTGTAAACCTAAATCTAAACCTAAACCTGAACCTAAACCTAAACTTAAATCTACTAAACTTAAACTTAAACCCTAAACCTAAACCTAAACTAAACCTAAACCTAAACCTAAGCTCTAAACTCTAAAGCCTAAACCTAAACTTAAACATAAACCTAAACTAAATAAACTCAAAACCCTAAACCCTAAACCTAAACCCTAAACACTAAACCTTAAACCCTAACTACCTAAACTTAAACATAAACTTAAACCTTAAAACTAAACCTAAACCCTAAACTTAAACTTAAACCCTAAACCATAAACCTAAACTTAAACCTAAACTAAACATAAACCCTAAAGTAAACTAAACCTAAACCCTAAACTAAAACCCATAAACCCAAGAAAACTATTGCTGAGCCTCATCTCATGCTCAAGTTCTTTCCCCTCTCATTTTAGCTTTGCTACTACCTACTATTTTTTGATTCTCAGATTCTTCTTGAATGATCGGCCTTTTGTGTCTTCATTGTAGTGACTGCTTGGCATCTCTACCGATGATTCCTTGGGAAAAAAGATCTTATGGATCCTACTAGGCATCAACTAACCCGGCTTGATAGCTTTGAAATCATTCAAAGTCATTCCAGCTTGATTTCTCTCCCCAATATGAATTCATTTTGTTAACCATTAATTTTTTTTTACTATGGTGCATTTTTATTTATTGCAAATTGATCGTGAACGACTATAAAATCTCATCCTTCAATGGCTAAAATCCTTGTTTAATTAGACATTACCAAGAAACACCCCAAGAAATTTGGTTGGGATTTGAAAATTATGGTTATATATAAAGAATTGAATTTGAAAATTTCCCTATTTTTTGTTCTCACTTTAAAATCCACTGGCACGATAATTCTAAATGTTTCATTCTTCATCCACACCTAAAAAAAAAATCCCAGTAAAAGAAAACTTCTATTCCTAACCCTAGGTTGATCATTATTAAATATAAAAAAGCTACTTCAAAGAAAAAGGAATTTTTGAATGTTCCTAATAAGGCTATTTTACCTTTTACTTCTTCTGTGCAATTGAAGGCTTCTAATGTGAACAATAATAGTTTTTCTAAAGTTTTGGATGACGATTCTATTTCCTTTGATTCAATCCCTACATCCTTACTGGCTTTTATTGATAAAAATGAAGCTTTGATTAAGAATATAAATGAGGATATTAATGTTATGCATCATTGAAATTCAATGCAGAATATGGCTTTAATACCTCATGATAAAAGTTGAAAACCAATTCTATTTTCCGATTTAGGATGATTTATATTCTCATAAAGATTTGGCTTTCCTAATAATTTGGATCATGAAAAGAAAGGGCTTGGTTCACTTGCCTCTAAATAAATATGTTTCTTCCCTCTTGTATTCCTGATGCTCATTTGGCTTTAATAAATTCTAATGTCATGGAGGAAGGAGAACTCATTTCTAATGAAGAGATTTCTCCTAAATCGGACTAATGTTGCTAAATCCTCCTGATGATGATTATATGGGAAAAGAAAATGGTTTCCAAACTTATCATGCTAAAAAAAAAAAAAATGTTAAAAATTTCCCTCCTAATTGCCAAGAAACACTAACGGCTACCTTCCTCTCCTCTCTCTTAATTAACCTTTTCTTAACCCATTTTTATTTCTTTATGTTTAATTTTATTATTTGAAATGTTAGAGGGATCGGTACCCTCTCTATTTGTAATTGAATTAGAAATCTTTATCGTATATATAATATTTCTTTACTTATGTTTTCTATAGCCCCTTGTTCATACTAATAAAATTAACAATGTCGCTAGAATGATTGATTTCAATAAATTTTTTTTCTAATGTCAGAAATAGATTGGGTGGTTTTGGAATAACTTTGTAGAGGTTTCTATTCTTGATGATTTTCAACAAGTTGTCAATGCTAAAATCTCTTATGTTGATTATTGTGTTTTGGGCTTAGATTTGAAGAAATCTTCTTTAGGATAATTTGAGGAATTTTGCTACCTTTCAATAAACCTTGGTTTGTTGTTGTGATTCAACACTATTTTATTCATTTCTGAATGAAGTGGTGCTTGCTCTCCCAAGATTCATTCCATGGAAGAATTTTCTAATATAATCCTTGATTGTAATTTGATTGATATTGGTTTTAAAGGTTCTAATTATACTTGAAAAACTCTAGACTTTGATAAAGGCTAGATCGATTCTTTTAATACTCATTGATTACTCAATGGAATATTACAGATCATTTAAGCGAACCTTATCTTCATGCTCCTCTTTGGTTTCTATTAAAGATAATTCTAATAGATTAAAAAATTTCTCTCCTTTTAGATTTCAACATATCGATTTATAATTTTTTTTTTTAATGTTGTGGCCAATAATTGGAAAGCTCTTTTACATCCTAATAATTTTATTATGGGGATGAATAGAATTTGGTTTAAGCTTAAAATCCTTAAAGCAAAATTTGGGTTGGTGGAACAAGTATTATTTTAAAAAATTGTTTACTAATATAAAAGATATGGAAAAAATGGTCTGTGATCTTGAGGTCTCTATTATGGCTGATCTTTTTATGATTAAGGACTTGACTGAGGTAAAAGATAAACTTGTTAATTTTTGAAATATGGAAGAGACAGACTTATTGGTGTCAAAAAGTTGCTAGTAAACATATTACATGGTGAAAGAATACTAGGCATTTCATGCTTTAGTTAATAAAAAAGAGCTTTAAATAATATTCAAAAATTAAAGATGGTAAAGGAGATTGGATTATGGAGAATAATGAAATTAATGATTCGATTATTAATTACATTAGAAATATGCTTACTAAGAGTTTCTGTTATAAAAAAATTTCTAAATCGCACTTGATTCCTTCTATTATTTCCAATCCTGATAATGATTTGCTTACTATTATGCCTAATGAAGATGAAATTTTAAAGTTCTTAATAGCATGAGCATAGATTATGTTGTCGGGTCTGAGATTTCACTACTCAATTTTTTTCAAAATTGTTGGTTTATTATTAAAAATGATTTGATTGTATGGTTGACTTTTAATTGTAATTCTTTTCCTAGATATTTTTAGCACTTCTATTGTTCTCATACTTAAGAAAGCTAATCACTATTGGAGTGATTTTAGACCTATTAGTCTTTGCACCTTCTTCAATAAGCTAAAATTCTTGCCAATAGGCTTAGTCCTTTACTTCATAAGATATCTCTCTCAACCAAATTGGTTTTGTTAAAGGTAGATCTATTTCTGATAACATTTTACTTGCCCAAGAATTAATTCATGACTTAGATGCTAAGACTAGAGGTGGAAACATTCTTTTGAAATTATATATTACCAAAGCTTTTGATAATATCTCTTGGGAGTTCCTTTTCCATATTTTGAATTTATTTGGGTTTTCTGACAAATTTACTTTTCTTATAATAATTGTATTAATTATGTCTGTTTTTTTATTTTGGTTAATGGGGAAGTTTTGGACTTCTTTCCTTCTTTCGAGGGCTTAAGACAAGGGGTTTATCTCTTACTTTATTTATTATTGCTATGGAGTACTTATCTAGGAGCATCAATGAGTTATTTTTAAAAAATCCTAGAATGTACTAGAGAATTCTAGGTGGTCTTCCTGTTTCCCACTTAAGATATGTAAATTATTTCATTATTTTTTGCAATGCTTCTATTCAAAATATCAAGAACCTCAAGATTTTTTTAAACAAATATGGTAGAGAAAGTGGTCTTTCTATCAATGATAACCAAAGCTATTTTATTATTTCTTCAAGTATCTCTAATAATAAAATCAATCAAATCTAGCATATCACTAATTTTAAACATCAGCACATACCTCTTAAGTAATTATGCTCTCTATTTAATAATGGTCCAAAATGATCTCATCTTTTGATGAGTTAATTTAAAAACTTTAAATAAAATTTTTTGGGAATTCCATTTACTCGGGTGCTCACTATTCTTAAAAGCACTCTAATTTTATTCCCTTTATTTGATTCAAACTATTATTCCCACTAATTCTACTCTTATCAAAATTGATCTTGCTTAAAATTTTTTTGGGATCCAATAATTCTATTAAAAGAATGCATTGGACATCCTGGCATAAATGTTGTGGTCCTTTGGGTGAAGGTGGTCTTGGTTGCAAACCTATTCGTGCAGCTATGACTACCTTCTCTCATATGCTCTAGTGGAATTTTAGAAAGAATGATAGCCTTTGGGCTAATTTTATGATGGAAAAATATTCCCAAGGAAAACACCCTCTTATCTATGCTTATAAAGTTGGTGACTCTGGGTTTGGAAAAGGCTTTGCTCCATTAAATGGGTTGTTGAATCTTTAATATCTTTGGGTGACCCTCTTATCTGCTTAATATCTTCTTTTGGCAATATAATTGGATTGGCAATGGCTCTATTCATCCTTTCATCTATACACTCTACTGTTGCTATCAAAGTTAAATTTTTTTGGCTTAATAATAATTGGAATGAAAATAAACATGAGAACTACATTCTTATTTCTTTTTTTGACAAGTTTTGCAACATCGCTATCTTTTCTAATAAACTTGATCAAATTCTTTTCAAGCTCTCTTACAATGATTTGATTCTTAAAGAGGTTCAATTTTATTAGAAATAAACAAAACCCCTCTAATGTTTTCATTAAACTTTGGAACAATATCATTCCCATTTATTATTCTATTTTAGGTTGGAGGATTTTGAATAACTTCATTCTGTAGATTCCTTGCTCGCTTAAATTGTTTTATTTACCTTCCAAGTGCTATTGTTGCATATTGAAAATGTTAATCATGTTTTTGTCAATGGTCCTATTGCTTCCAAACTTTGGATATGGTATGATGATTTATTTAAGACTAACTATTTTAGGCTCTTTCATTATATCAACTTCTTGAAGTTTGTTTCCATAAAACTGAAAGGTCATATTAAAGTTTTAATTGCTATTACCCTTATTTGGCTCATTTGGATGGATAGAAATGATGCTAAATATCGAGGCATCCCTATGAACCATAGAAGGATCCATGCTACAACACTAAACCCCACACCTTAAGCCTAAATCCTAAACCCCAAAAGCCTAAACACTAAAACCCTAAAACAATAAACACTAAAACCAAAAAGCCTAAACCTTAAACCCTAAAAACCTAAACCTAAACCTAAAAAAAACATAAACTTAAAAAATAAAATAAAAATATAACTAAACTAAAAAATAAATCTAAATCAAAAAAATAAACTAAAATAAAAAACCTAAATTAAAATAAATAAACTAAACTAAATAATAATATAAATAAACCAAAAAAAATAAAATAAATAAAATTAACTAAAATAAATAAAAAATAAACTAAATATACCTAAACCTACTTCTACTTAATTTATAATAAATAAAAACACTAAATAAACTAAACACTAAACCCTAAACTAAACACTAAAACTAAACACTAAACTAAACCCTAAACCCTAACTAACCCTAACCTAAACCTAACCTAAACCTAAACACTAAGCTAAACCCCAACCCTAAACCCTAAATAAACCCCTAACCTAAACTAAACTTAAACCCTAAACCCCTAAACCCAAACCTAAACTAAAATCTAAACCTTACCTAAACCTAAACTAACCTAAACCCTAACTATAACCTAAACCTTAAACCTAAACCCTAAACTTAAACCTAAAACCTAAAACTAAACCAAAACTAAACACTAAACCTATAACTAAACTCCTAAACTATAAACTCCTAAACCTTAACTCTAAATCATAAACCCTAAAACCCTAAACCTTAAAACCCTAAACCCTAAACCATAAACACTAAACCCTAAACTCTATACCCTAAACCCAACCCTAAACCTTAAACCCAAAACCCTAAAACCTAAATCCTAAACCTAAACCCTAAATAAAACCTAAAAACCCTAAACCCTAAACCCTAAACCTTAAACCCAAAAACCCTAAAACCACAAACCATAAACCCTAAAAACCTAAAAACCTAAACCTAAATAAAATAAAACTTATAAATAAAATAAATAAAAAAACCTCAATGTAAATAATATAAAAATCAAAACTAAAACCTAAACCTAAACTCAAAACTAAACTTAAACCTAAAAATAATATAAAATAAAATAAAAAATAAAAACTAAACTAAAATAAAATAAATAAAATCCTAAACTAAACTGAAAAGTAAAATAAACCTAAAATAAATAATAAAATAAATAATAAAATAAAATAAAATAAAAGCTCAACCTAAAATTAGAATTAATTAAACCTTAAATAAAATAAAATAAAAATTGAATAAACACCTAAACCTAAAAAATAAACCTAAAAGTAAATAAAAAATAAAACTTAAACCCTAAATTAAAAAAAAAACCTAAACCTAAAAAAAATAAAATAAACAAAATAAAACAAACCTAAACTAAACTAAAATAAATAAAGCCTAAACCTAAACCTAAAATAAAATAAACCTAAACCTAAACCAAAACTAAATTAAATGAAATAAACTAAAAATAAAACCTAAAAATTAACCTAAAACCTAAACCTAAAAAAATATAATAAAAAACTAAACCTAAACCTAAAAATAAAAAATAAAACCTAAACATAAAAATAAAATAAAAATAAAACTAAACTCAAAAAAAAAAACTTAAGCCTAAACCTAAACCTTAAAATAAACTAAAATAAAAAACCTAAACTAAAATAAATAAACCTAAAATAAATAAAATAAACTAAATAAAAATAAAAATAAACATACAAAAAAATAAAAAATAAAATAAACTAAAATAAATAAAAAATAAGCTAAATAAACCTAAACCTACTCATTTACTTAATTTAAATAAATAAATAAATAAAAACCCTAAACCCTAAACCCTAAACCCTAAACCTTAAACAACCCCAAACCCTAAAACCCTAAACCCTAAACCCTACCTAAACCTAAACACTAAACCCTAAACCGTATAAAACCCTAAACTGTAAACCCTAAACAAACCCTAAAACCTAAGCTATCCCTAAACCCTAAACCCTAAAAACCCTAAACCCTAAAGCCCAAACAATAATGCTTAAACCCTAAACCCTAAACCCTAAACCCTAAACCCTAAACCCCTTAACCCTAAACCCTAACCCTACTAAAGAGGTGGTAGATATGATGGATATGAGGTGGTGGGGAGATAGAACTGAGGTGGGGGATCTGGTGCCGATGGATCTGAGGTGTCGGTGGATATGGAGGTGGTGGTTATGGAGGCGGTGGAGGATGAGGTTACAACCATGGTGGTGGAGGGATGGATCATGGATATGATGGCGATATACTGAGAGTGAGGATTGGTTCGATGGGAACTAGAAAGTGAAGAATGATGATCCATTCTGTATGGAACTAGATGATTCTAGTTATCATGGTTTTTTGATTTGTTTAATGCTGCTCATTTTTTATCATGTTGTCACCTCATAAAAACTTGGTCTACTACTTGGTTGATGAATTCAAAAATAAGAAATATTGATTCTAAATTTGTTTTCTATTAAAAAAAACCTTAAACCCTAAACCCAAAATTAAAACATAAACCTTAAAAACCCTAAAAACCCTAAAAATACTAAAACCCTAAACCCCAAAACCTCAACTCTAAACCCTAAATTAACTAAACCCTAAACCCTAAACTAACCTAAACCCTAAAGCCTAAACTAACCTAAACCTAAACCCTAAATTCTAAACCCAAACCCTAAACCCTAAACTAAAAAACCCTAAACCCAATAACCTTAAACCCTAAACCCTAAACCCTAAACTAAATCATAAAGCCTAAAAAACCAAAACCCTAAACCCTAAACTCGAAACCTAAACCCTAAACCCTAAAACACTAAACTATAAACCCTAAATCCTAAAACCCTAAACCCTAAACCCTAAACCCTAAACCTAAATAAACCCTAAACCCTAAACCCTAAATCCTAAACCCTAAACTAACCCTAAACCCTAAAGCTTAAACACTAAACTCAAAATCCTAAAAACCTAAAAACATAAACCTAAACTAAATAAACTTATAAATAAAATAAATAAAACCTAAACTAAATAAAATAACAAATAAAAATAAAATAAAATAAACCTAAACCTAAACCTAAACTTAAAATAAAAAATAAAACTAAATAAAATAAAATAAATAAAACCTAAACTAAACTAAAAAATAAAATAAACCTAAAATAAAAAAAAAATAATTAAATAAATAAACCTAAAATAAAGATAAATAAACCTAAAATAAAATAAAATAAAACCTAAATAAAAATATAAACCTAAAATAAACTAAAATAAATAAAAATAAACCTAAACCTAACCTAAAAAAAAAATTTAAACCTAAAATAAAAAATAAAATAAACAAAATAAAATAAACCTAAATAAATAATAAATAAACCTAAACTAAAATACTAAACTAAACTAAACCTAAACTAAATAAAATAAAATAAAATAAACTAAAATAAACTTAACCTAATAAACCTAAACTAAAAAATAAAAAAAAAATAAACCTATAATAAAAACCTAAACATAAATAAAACTATAATAAAAAATTAAACCTAAACCTAAAATAAAATAAAATAAAATAAACTAAAAAATAAATAAACCATAAATAAACCAAAAAATAAATAAATCTAAAATAAATAAACTAAACTAAATAAAATAAAATAAATTAAATAAAAATAAATAATAAAATAAACCAAAATAAATAAATAAATTAAATTAATAAACTAAATAAACCTAAACTCTACTTAATTTAAAAAAATAAAACTAAACTCTAATAAACCCTAAACCCTAAAACTTAACCTTAAACTAAACCTAACCTAAACCCTAAAACCCTAAACCCTAAACCCTAAACCTTAAACCCTAAACTTAAATCCTAAACCTAAACCTTAAACCTAAACTTAAAATAAACCCTAAATCTAAACCCTAAAACTTAACCTAAACCCTAAACTTAAACCTAACTAAACCCTAAACCTAAAACCCTAAACCCCTAAACCCTAAAAACTCCCAAACCCAAACCCTAAACCTAAACTTAAACCTTAAAACTAAACCTAAACCCAACCTAAACCTAAAACCCAAACTTAAACCTAAACCTTAAACCCTAAACTAAACCCTAAACCCTAAACCTAAACCTAAACTAAACCTAAACTAAACCTAAACCTAAACCTAAAACCTAAACCTAAACAACTTAACCCAATCTATAAACCTAAATACTTAATGTTTAAACCCTAAATAAAACCTAACTTAAACATTAAGCCCTAAAATTATAAACCCTAAAACACTAAACCCAATACTTTAAACCTTAAACCCTAATCCCTAATCACTTGTGTCTTAAAAAACATGGTCGGCTACTTGGTTGATGAAATCAATAAGAGGAAATGTTGAATTTGAATTTGTTCTATGTTAAAAAAAACTATAAACCCTAAACTAAAACATAAACCCTTAACCTAATACCTAAACTCTAAACCCTAAGTCCTAAACTAAAACATAAATCCTTAACTTAATACCTAAACTCTAAACCATAAACCCTAAGCCCTAAACCCTAAATCCTAAACTAAAACATAAACCCTAAACCTAAAACCTAAACCCTAAACCCTAAACAAAAAAAAATTGTAAACCCTAAACTCTAAAACCCTAAAACTAAACCCTAAACCTTAAAGCCTAAAACCCTAAACACTAAACCTTAAACCCTAAATCCAAAACCTACAACCCTAAACCCTAAACCCTAAACCCCAAACCCAAAATCCTAAACCCAAAACCCTAAACCCTAAACTAACCCTAAACCCAAAACCAAAACCCTAAACACTAAACCCTAAAAACATAAACCTAAACTAAATAAAACCAAAAAAGTAAAATAAATAAAAAAGACTTAAACTTAAATAAAAAAAATAAAAACTTAAACTAAAACCTAAACTTAAACTTAATAATTAAATAAAATAAAAAATAAAATAAATAAAAACCTAAACTAAACTAAAAAATAAAATAAACCTAAAAATAAAAAACCAAAATAAAATTAAAACTAAACATAAAATAAAAATAAATTAAACATAAAAAATAAAATAAAAACCTAAAGTTAAATCTAAAAATTAAAAATAAAATCTAAAATATAAAATAAAAATAATACTAAAAAAATTAACCTAAACCTAAAGGTAAAATTAAAAAAAAAACTCTAATAAAAACCTAAAATAAATAAACCAAACCAAATAAAAATAAAAATAAACCTTAAAAAAATAAATTGAAATAAATAAAAAATTAACTAAATACACTAAATAAACCAAAACTTATAAATTTACTTAATTTAAAAAATTAAGAAAATAAAAAAAGAAAAAAACCTTAAACCCTAAACCCTAAACCCTAAATCCTAAATCCTAAATCTAAACCTAAACACTCAACTAAACCCTAAACTTTAAACCCTAAACCCTAAACCTACAACCCTAAATGCTAAACCCTAAACCTACAACCCTAAACCCTAAACTGAAAACCTACAACCCTAAACCCTAAACCCTAAATCCTAAACCATAAAAAACCCTAAACCCTAAACCTTAAACCTTGAACCCTTAAACCCTAAACTCTAAACCCTAAACCTTAAACTTTAAACCCAAACCATAAACCCTATATCATAAAAAATCAAACTATAAAACAAGAAACCCTAAACCTTAAAACCCTAAACCCTAAACCTTAAACTACCTTAAACCTTAAACTAACCTTAAACCCTAAACCATAAAAACCCTAAATCTTAAAGCCTAAACCTTAACCTTAAACACTAAACCCTAAACCTTAACCTTTAACCCTAAACCCTAACCCTAAACTCTAAACCTTAAACCTTAATTCCCAATCATTTGGATTTCGCCTAATATGTGAATTCATTTTAACCATCTCATTTTTTGTGAGTGTTTTATTTTGTCCATTAAAATTGATCGCAATGGCTATGAAGTCTCGTCCTTCAGCTGCTAGAATCTCATTGAATTGGACATTACCAAGAAACACCCCAAAGAAATGTAGTTAGGATCTAAAAATTATTGTTACATGCAAAGAATTAAATTTGAAAATTTCCCTATCTTTTTTTCTCACTATAAAATCCACAGGCATGATAATTCTGAATGTTTCATTCTTCATCCTCACCTAAAAAGAAAATCTATATTAAGGAAACTTCTGTTCCTAACCCAAGGCCAACACAATTAAATATAAAAAAACTACTTTGGAAAAATGATTCTTTGAATGTTCCTAATATAATTTACCTTTCACTTCTGAGCAATTGAAGGCTTCTAATGTGAACAATAATAGCTTTTCTAAACTTTTGAATCAAGATTCTTTCCTCCGACGATCCTTGCATCCTTGTTTTGATAGATAAAATGAAGCTTTAATGGAGAACATAAATGAGGAATTTAATAATATGCATCATTATAATTCAATGGAGAATATGGCTTTAATACCTCATGATAATCAAGTTGATAAAATTGATTCCATATTCCAAATTCAGGATGATTTAGCTTCTCAAAAAGATTTTCTTTTATCTAATAATTTGGCTAATGTTGAGGAAGGGTTTGGTGTTCCCACTTGCTTTTTTAATAAATCAATTTTGACACCCTCCCTTGCTATACCCAAAGCTCATTTATCTTTAATAAATTCTATTATCTTGGAAGAAGAAGAATTCACTTCTCATCATGAGATTTCTCCTAAATCTATGACTAATGTTGCTAAATTCTTTTTGAATGATTCTTCAACGGGAAAAGAAAATGGCCTCCAAACTTTCTTTTCAAAAGAGAAAAAAAATGTTAAAAAATTCTCCTTCCAA